>CAKNXH010002063.1:30277-40320 GCA_932178445.1 Andricus quercusramuli | reverse complement strand
TTCAATGTGGCTATACTGATACCTTCGTAACTACATGTTAACCCCCCCCCCCCCCACAGCCTATGTAAACACCGACATTTTGAACTTCACACGTAATGCATACGTGTCTAATTGAATATTCCTACAATTTGTGTAAAAATTGGCTACCACCTGCAAATGCATTAGGGGTGACGTCGTCAACTTTTCGTTCGAGTTTATGACTCCACTTGAAGTACGTCGCGTGATTTTATTTGACATGCTTGAGTTACTCTCACCCACTCAATCAGAATATTCATAATTGGTTCATAATCAAGTTTTATTTCTAGGTAGTTTTTACTTGCTTGAGATAAATTATTATCGAAAAAATACGTTTTCTGCATCGTTATTATTCGAAACAACCTTTTGCAGTACATTGCCGCCCATGACCACAACCACCATCCGCTTCGAACAAGTTTGAGAAGCTAAGAGTGCGCAATTGCCAACTGCGCGCTTCTTTCGGTCACGATACGTAATAATTCCATTACCACTTTGGAATTTCAGGAAAGTATTTCCAATTTTCAGATACCGTCTCTGAATGTTAATAAAAATATAGTAAAACTATTGAAGTTACTGATTTGCGCTTTCAGCAACCCCATTTTGTAAATTTCAGTAACCCAGTATCCTAAATGTGTTCAATATCGGAAAAAAGTTTTACTGCATCGTTATAATTCGAAACAACCTTTTGCAGTGCATTGCCGCCCATGACCACAACCACCATGTTTTGCCCGCATCAAACAAGATCGAGAAGCGAGGAGTGCGCATTTGCTAATTGCGCACTTCTTTCGGTCACGATGATTAATATTTTTATTACGATTCAGGAATTTTAGGAAATTATTTGTAATTTTCAAAATACCGTTTCTGAATGGTGTTACAAATTCAGTAAGTTTATTATAAAAGTTACTGAATTTCGTTTTCAGTCTACAAATTATAGATTCATTTATTTATTATTATTATGCCATCAGAGATAATCCATAAACTATGTCGCCGATTCGAGGGAGACGGGGCCACACTAAAAACTACGGTAACAGGGGGTGAGGGAAGAATCAGTGGAAATAGCAGTACGAAGTTAGACAATATTAAAAAATTAACTATTCGATTCTTGGAAAATTTGTTTTCTGGGACAAAAAGAAACATCATTTCAGTTGAAAATTCATCTGTTTTGTTGAGAATGTAACAATTTTTTCGAAAAATTGATATTTTGTACTGGAAATTGATCTTTTCTGGTTGAAAATTCATGTATTTTGTTAAAAATTATTTTTTTTTTTGTCGAAATTTAATCTTCTTGGTTGTAAATTCATACTTTTGGATTCAAAATGCAACTTTTTTAGTCTAAATGAATATGGTTTGTTTCAGGATTAAAAAAATTCGTATAAAAGCAAGCTATTTGGATGAAAATTTACTTTTTTGTTCGAAGTTGAACTATTTTTCTTAAAATTTAACTTTTTGGTAAAAAATTATTTGTTTCTGTTGAAAAAACATATTTTGCGTTGAAAATTCAACCGTTTTGTAGATAATTCGACTTTTCTGCTTCAAAATTTAACAATTTTGTTGAAAATTAATGTACTTCGTTAGAAATTCGTGTTTTTTTGTGGAGAATTAATCTTCTTGTTGGAAAATTAATCTTTTTTGTTGAAACCTTAACTTTTTGGTTAGAAATTCAACTTTTTAGTTGAAAATTCAGCTATTCGGTTAAAAGTTGAACTAGTATGTTAAAAATTCATATTTTTTTAGGATTCATTTTCTTGGTTGAAAATTCAACTATTCCCTTTCTAGGAAATTAATCTTTCGGGTGGAAAAATAATTTTTTTGGATGAACTATTTTGTTGAAAATTCGTTTTTCGTTGTAGATGATTAATGCTTTCAAGTAACGATGTAACTCTTTTATTCTTGGTTCAAAGTTAATATTTTAATTGATAATTCATATCTTCTAGATAAAAATTCATGTAATTTGTTGGAAAATCTTTTTTTTTCTTATCAAAAATTAATGTTCTTTGCTGAAAATTGAACAATTATGATAGAAAGTCAACTAAAAATTTATCTATCCAATTTTTGTTAGAAATAGTTGAATTCTGTTGAATAGTCAAATTCCTCAGTAGAAAATTAATCTTCTTAGGTGATAATTAATCCTTTGGGTTAAAAAGTCAACTGTTTGATTCAAAGTTCAGATATTTAGTTGAAAACTAATCAGTTTCATCAAAAAGTAATTCTTTTTGGTTGAAAATTTTAGCGAAAGTCTATTGTTCATTCGGAGTAATCCACCATAACTTTATGTAATCCAGATAAATCCTATAAAATCCTGAGTAATCTTAGGTAATCCAGAGTAATTCTATATATAGAAGTAGTCCAATGTAATTCGATGTGATTCGGAGAATAAATCAAGAGTCTATATGGAGAATCCAATGTGCTGTTAATTGTTTTAACAATTGTTTATAATTGGAATTATTCCTCTGACTAAAATCAGAAAGAGAAATGAAGTGTTTTTCTATTTTTTCACCAAACCTAATTTAATTCTAGTTTGCGTTGTATTTTTACCAGTGACTCGTAATTTTCAAACAATTTACATTTTTTTGAAGAACTCTGTTCGACAGCCAATATAAATTGTTTAGAAATAACGGTAAGTGGTAAAAGTAAAGAGCATACTAGAATTTGATGAAGTTTTTTGAAAAATTTGCGAAAAACTACGTTCCTCTGCCTCATTTCACTCAAAAGTTACACTTCAATAATGAACAATTGTTTAAGCAATTAATAGTACATTCAATCGACAGTATAGATTTATTGTTGGTATTTGTATATAGATATTTTTTCAAAAACAGTTTATAACCAGTATGCCAACAAAAATTCAAGATCTTATCATTAAATTCTTACCTGGTCAACATCAATCAGCATCATTCAATCAGGAAACTTGGTTGGAAGGAGATACAGGAATGGAACAAGCAAACTATAATGATCATTATACCAGCAAAAGCCAACATCTTTAAATTAAATTCTTACGTTCAACAACAATTAACATTAGCTCATCATACAGCATGTTTGGAGTAGGATACAACAATGGAACAAACAAATTATATGGACTAATATACCAATAAAATCCAACATCTGATTAAATTCTTACCTGGTCAGCATTCATTAAAATTAGCTAATCATATAGCACGGTTGGAAGAAGATACAAGAACAGAACAAAGAAACTATTCGGCCAGTATACCAACAAAATCCAATATCTTCCAATCAAATTCTCACCTAGCCAACATCTATCAACATCATCTTATCATGCAATGCGGTTGGAAAAAGAAACAACAATGGAACAAGCAAACTAGATGGACCAGTATGCCAACAAAATCCAACATCTAATTAAATTCTTACCTGGTCAGCATCAATTAACATGAGATAATCATACAGCACGGTTGGACTAAGATACAACAATAAAACAAACAAACTATATACCATAGATCGGTATACCAGCAAAATCTGACATTTTCTAATTAAATTCTTACGTTCAACATCAATTAACATTAGCTCATCATACATCATGGTTGGAGTAGGATACAACAATGGAACAAACAAACTATATGAACCAATATACCAATAAAATCCAACATCTAATTGAATTCTTACCTAGTCAGCACCAATTAACATTAGATAATCATACAGTACGGTTGGAAGAAGATACAATAATAAAACAAACAAACTATACAGATCGATATACCAGCAAAATCTAATATTTTCTAATTAAATTCTTACGCTCAACATCAATTAACATTAGCTCATCATACAGCATGGTTGGAGTAGGATACAACAATGGAACAAACAAACTATATGGACCAATATACCAATATACCAATAAAATCCAACATCTAATTAAATTTTTACCTGGTCAACATTAATTAAAATTAGCTAATTATATAGCACGGTTGGAAGAAGATACAAGAACAGAACAAAAAAACCCTTCGGACCAGTATAACAACAAAATCCAATATCTTCTAATTAAATTCTTACCTGCTGGACAACATCTATCAACATCATCTAATCACTAAGGTCGGTTGAAAGAAGATACAACAATTGAATAAAGAAACTATATGGACCAGTATACCAATAAAATTCATCATCTAATTAAATTCTTACCTGGTCACCATCAATTAACACTATATAATCATACAGCACGGTTAGAAGAAGATGCAACAATGAAACAAACTATATGGACTAGTATACCAACAATATCCAACATCTAATCAAATTCTAACTTGGTCAGCATCAATTGACATTAGCTTATCATATAGCACGGTTGGAGGAAGATACAAGAACGGAACAAACAAACCATTCGGACCAGTATACCATCAAAATCCAATATCTTCTAATTAAATTCTCACCTAGCCAACATCTATCAACATCATCTTATCATACAATGCGGTTGGAATAAGAAACAACAATGGAACAAGCAAACTAGATGGACCAGTATACCAACATAATCCAACATCTAATTAAATTCTTACCTGGTCAGCATCAATCAACATTAGATAATCATACAGCACGGTTGGAAGAAGATACAACAATAAAACAAAAAAACTATATGGATCGCTATACCAGCAAAATCTAACAATGGAATAAAGAAACTATATGGACCAGTATACCGACAAAATTCATCATCTAATTAAATTCTTACCTAATCACCATCAATTAAAATTAGCTAATTATATAGCATGGTTGGAAGAAGATGCAAGAACGGAACAAACAAACTATTCGAGTCAGTATACCAAAAAAATTTAATATCTACTAATCAAATTTTTTTTGTCAATATCTATCAACATCCTCTTATTATACAATTCGGTTGAAAGAAGATGCATCAATGAAACAAGCAAACAATATGGACCAGTATACCAAGAAATTACAACATCTTCCAATCAAACTCTTACCTATTCAACATCCATTAATATTAGCTAATCATATAGCACGGTTGGAAGAAGATACAAGAATGGAATTAATGGAACAAACAACCTATATGGATTTATTAAAATCATGAAGTTTTTACAGTAATAATTCACAGTAAAATTATATGAAAGGATGATGTGAAATGGTAGTGTCTTATTTTCGTTTACGTCTGGAAGAAACCAACGAAACTGAAAATTAAAGAATACACTTCGACGATTTCCTGACAATTAAGAAGTTTTATTGAATAAATTTGCGGATAAAACTTAGTGCAAAGTTTTGAGACCACTCTGTCTCGTACAATTATTGGCCACTTAATAAAATTTCCGTGTTCAACAATTTGTAGTCAACACCATAAGTGGCGAACCAAATTCTAAAATACACAGACGGATAATCAATTTTATAAAGATTCAAATTACTATAGTAAGTTAATCGTTAAGAGAAGCATGGCGACATAGTGATTAGCATAGGCCAATGAGTGCGTGATTGGCAAATAAAATGTGGTTAAACACAAGCCTCTTCGTTTACATCAGTTTATAGATTACTGTTTTTTCCCCAATTTTTCGGGTGTAGCAGAGGATTGAACCTTTACTTTAGGTTCATGTGGTAGAACATCAACTGCAGGTCCTTGTAGTACTGGAAGATTTACTGTACGAAAATGTGGTTGGATAGGCTTGAAAACATATTCGTCACAAGGTTTTTCGATGGTAATCAAACATTGCAGTTTATAGTTATTTTTTTCCGCCACGACACGTTTGTGTTTACTATTAAATATTGGAAGAGCCAAACCATTTCTGGCTCTTCCAATTATATAACCACGGCATTCTAGAAGAGAAATACCATGCTTGACTGGATAATAGTGACCATTTTCCTAGTAGAAAATACCATTTTCGTCGTGATGACAAAGAAATGAGAATTCGTCCTGTTCTTCCACATAACTGTTTGTAGGTAATACTTCTTCGAACACTCTTCCTGACGTACTGGCTGGACCACTCGCTTCGTGGACCTGATGGGGCAATCTTTCAGGTGAAGCTAATTTTGTGAGACAAAATATAAGTCTGAGTTTCATTACATTCAGAAAAAAGTACTGAATTAAAAAAAAAATTTTGCTTGATTCAAAGAAATGATCGTACTGAATACACTAATGTTGGAAAGTATTGTATCAATTACCGCGCGATCGATCGAAAATTGGTGTTGACTTTGGAAGATATCTTTAAAAAGCTAATTCATCACTTTAAACAATCGTTTCAATTGAAATGATGAGAGATTTTTTAGGATTTGGACAATGGAATAAAAGAAAATAGGTTCTTGGCTCCCAAGAAAATATATCTTTGAATTAATGGTTTTCACATCCATTGCAAATATTTTCTTTTTATTGAAAAAATATCACCAAAGGGATGATCTCTTTGAGCCTAGGAAGACTTCTTTTGAATTGAGAAAATCACTAAAAACTTAGAATGGTGAATTTTTTTGCAAACACACTTATATTTTTATATATTTACCACCAGAAGCAGCTAAAACTGCTAAATCGATGAACAGAGTCGCAATAAGAATCATAATTTTTTCGTCTAAATACAGGCAATTCTTAACCAATGTAAAACTAATGAACATTGTACTAATCTATCAGAACTGTCATACATACTAGTCGTGATCTCATTCCTTATCTTCCTTCATCGCTTATGTTTTTCAGATATTTCTGTTACTTATCATGATTGTTGATATTGTACAGATAAGAAATGCTTTTCCGTCTTAGATTCCAACTGAATTAATAGAACCCAATAAGAAAATTTAACTATTTTTCGTTAAAAGGTCATTCGTTTTAACTGAAAAGTCTTATATTATATTTTTGGTTCAGAATTTATCTGTTCTGGTTAAAAATTCTACTTTTCAGTTGACGATACAACTAATTCTCTGAAAATTAATTAATTCAATTGAAAATTCATTTTTCCAACTAAAAATTGTAGTAATCCAGTTTTAGCTGAAAATTGATTGCTTTTAGTTAAAATTTGAACTAATAAATTTTTCATTGAGAATTCATCAGTTTTGATTGGAAATTTAACCACTTGGTTAAAAGTTTAACTACTTTGTTGAAAATTCATTTTAATGGTTGAAGATTGAACTATTTTGTTGAAAATTCTTTCTTTTTTTTTTTGGTTCAGAATTAATTTTCTGACTGGAAATTTAACTGTTCGACTACTTGTTGAAAATTTATCGTTTTCAATTGAGAATGTATGCATTTGGTTGCAAATTCGTCTTTTACGGTAAAAAATTAATTATTTTGATTTGAGAATGCAACTAACTACTTGGTGGAACATTCAACCGCTTTGTTAAAAAAATGTTTTAAAATGTTTATTTGAAAATTAAAATTCTTGTTGAAATTTCAACTATTTTTTAGGAAATTCGTCTTTTTGTAAAAGTTTAACCTTCTTAGTTCAAAATTTAATTGCTTGGTTGAAATTTGAACTGTTCTGTTAAGAATTCATTTTATTAGTAAACTCTTTGGTTGAAAATACTTCTTTTGTTATAAAAAATTAATTTTTTCAACTGAAAATTTAGCTATTTCGTTATTGATTGAAAATTAACATTTTCGAGTTTAAAATCCAACTATTTGTTTGAAAATTTATGTAGTTCGTGTTGAATTTTTTTTATAAAAAACAATTCTTTTTGATTTGAAAATTCAACTACTTTGTTCAAATTTGAATTACTTTCTTAAAAATTCATTTAAAAAATTTTAATTGAAAATTAACTTTTTCGTTGAAAATTGAACTGTTTTCTAGGGCCTTCTTGGTTTAAAAATTCTAGAATTTGGTTTAAATTGTTTTTCTCTCTTGACTGAAAATTCTTTCCTGTTTCAAAATTCATCTCTTTCGGTAGGAACTTCACATTTTTGAGTTAAAAATGCAACTGTTTTTGCTTTTTTTGTTGAGAACTTATAATTCAAGTTAAATAATCCAGTATTTTGTTAAAAATTCAATTATTTAGTTAAGAATTCCACTTGTTCTCAGTTTTTTCTCAATTTAATTGTTTTGTTGAGAATTCAACTTTTTTTGTTAAAAATTCATCCTTTTTGTTGAAAAATTCATCTACTTTGTTGAAAAATCGTCTTTTTGGATTAAAAATCCATCTTTTTTGACAGGAAATGACACTATTTTTTTAAATATATTTTTTTCAAAAATTAATTTTTTCCATTCAAAGTGTAAGTATTCCATTTTTCGTTGAAACCTTATCTTTTTTAGATGAAAATTCATCTATTTGGTTGAAAATTCTTCTTTTTCGGTAGAAAATTATAATTGCTCACTAAAAATTCATATTTTCGGTTGAAAATTCAACTATTTGTTTGAAAATGCATCTTTTTTTGGTTATATTCGACCGTATTTGATTTGAAACGAAAATTCTATTTTGGCTGGAATATCAACTCTTACATTTTTTATAGAATAAAGTTATTTTTTATAATTGAAAATTTTACTATTTTGTGGAAAATTCGTTCTTTGTTTGGTTGAAAAATTAATTCTTTAACTGAAACTTCAACTATAGAATTTTGGTTATGAAATTAATCTTTTTGAGTTGAAAATCCATCTACTTCGTTGACAATTTATGTTTTTTGTTAAAAAGTCATCTTCGTTGTAGAAAATTAATCTCCTTAATTGATAATTCATGCTTTATTTATATTTATCTATGCTATATTTGAATCAGGTAGCCTCATCACGGCCTGGTAAGGGCCTTTTTTTGAAAAAATGGGCTCAATAAGCCATTTTCCTCCACGGGGTTGGGGGGGGGGGGGGCCCAAACACCTTTTTTGTGTTGGGGATATTTGTTTTCAGTGCGTCAGTCTTACTTTTTTACAGAAGATGGAATCAGAGGAGGGGAAGTGATGGGGAATGAGGAGAGGGGAACAGGGGAAGTGAGGGAATATGAGCGAAAGAAAACGTAAAGGAATTGAGAGGGAAATAAGAGGAAATGAGGGAAGGGTGAAGGAAATAAGGGAGGGGAAATTAAGGAGGGAAATTGAGGGAGATTATTAGAGGGTGGGAGGGAGGGTAGTGAATGAAGTAAAGGGATGGCTAGTAGTGCGGGTGAGTAGTGGAGGGAAAGTGATGACTGGGGAAGGGAAGTGTTGGAAAGGAAGTGTAACCTGGTGAGGTGAGAGGAGGGACATTAGGGAAGGAGAGGGGAGTAGAGGAGTGGGGGAAAGTATTAGAAGAATTTCAGGAGAGTGTCATGTGTTAAGGGACGGCTAGAAGTCTCGGTGAGTAGGGAAGGGAAACTGATGGCTAAGGAAGGGAAGTATAGAAATGGGAGTGTCATCTGGGGAAGCGAGTGAAGGAAAAGTGAGGGAAAAAGGGAAGTATGTAAAGTAGAGGAAATGATTACAAGGGAGGGAGAGTAGTGAGGGAAGTGAAGGAAGGTCTAGTACTGCTGTTGAGTAGAGGAAGGAAAGGCTGAAAAAGGAAATCAGGGAAAGGGGAGTGTTATATAAGAAACTTAGGAAAAGGAAAGTGGGGACAGAGGGGAAGTAGAAGAAGTTGGGTAAATGAAAAGAAGTAGGTAGTGCAGTGAGGAAATTGAAGAGAGAGCAAGTAGTGCGGGTGAGTAGAGAAAGAAAATGATGGCTAGGAAAGGAAAGTAAAGTAGGAAAGAGAAAAGTAGGAAAAAGAAAAGTAGGGAAGGGAAAGAAGGAAACACTTTTTTGAATAATTATTAAATATTCAAAAAGTGAAAGATACAGAAATTAAGAGTGAAGAAATAATAATCGTTTAACTCGTTGGTTCTGATAAGAGTGGTGCAGTTGATGAATTGATTTGAAGTGTAAGTGAACGTTGATGGGAATGGAGTATGGTCTGGCAGATTATCTATTTCGATAATTGCCAAATCACGACCCATCAGAACCGAATGACACGAGTGGGCTCGAGACAATATAACGGCAAAGAGGACACACTGGGGTTGGTCGCAGTCCCCCTTGTTTTGGAGAATTTAATCACGATGGTTACTCTATCCAACCGAAACCAATTATTGCGCAGACGTGCGCAGGTGGTAGGTGGTAGGTGGGTCTCGACCCTTTACATACATACATACATACATACATACATACATACATACATACATAC
>CAKNXH010002063.1:0-30267 GCA_932178445.1 Andricus quercusramuli | reverse complement strand
TACATACATACATACATACATACATACATACATACATACATACATACATACATACATACATACATAATAACATACATACATACATACATTGAAAAGTGCCGAGTACAGGCACTGCAGTCTTTTCATCCCCAAATAACCAAAAAATGTCGAGATATTAGAAAAATCTTATTATGGTTCAACAGGGAGAATTCTCAACAAACACAACATCCGAAACAATATTTGAACCGCCTGTGAAAGTAGGACAACTTATAAACAGCCGTAAAGTATAAAAAGGCACCTTTCAGTGATCTGGGAGTATATAAAATTCCTTGTTCTTGTGGCAAAGTCTATATTGGAGAAACCGGGAGGGTGGTGAGCCAACATGTAAAGGAACATGAGTGAAGATGCTTCTAGGTATCTGTTCGATAAAAAATAGTCAAGGAAACATTTAAATTTACAATTTGTTTAACCACTTTGATTTCGCATTATTCAGTTAAACATTTTCAACTTTTGACGATATTAACAAAATAATTAGGGATTGGAAAATCTTTCTAATCGGAGTGACTTAAGCTTCAGTTTGTCTTATTTTGAACGTTTGAATTTGAAATAATGAAATTTGGAAGAATAATAATTATTTTTTATAAAATTTCTATTAGACCATTTTATTTTTTTTAAATTCGAGGTTTTTCTATACTTTTCTGAAGCGTAATTTGAAATCAAACAATTTGAAAATTTGCAATGTCAATTTGCAACTCAATTTTTGATTTCGATTTTGAATTTTTCTAGTACGAACTATACCATCCTACACCTTTGAATTTTTAAATTGCTCAAATTCGACTAAACTAATGAAAATTTGAGTTTTAACTCAAAAAAGTAGTTTTGGCAAAGTGCACTCAAAAACGGAAAATAGGATGATTTTTCATTAAAATAGGAGACAGATAAGGGAATAATTTCTTTTAAAGGAAATATACTTCAAGGTGCAATATTGAATTCAATATGAAACTTTTAAGTTTTTAACTCGAAAAATATTTATTTTTATCAAAATAGTTGAATTTTCAACAAAAAATATAATAATATTTTCAATTAAAGAGTTGAGTTTTCAAGATAAAAGTAAAATTCTTCATAAAACAGTTGCGCCTTTTACACCCGAAAAGATGAATTTTTTAAAAAAAGTTAATTTTTAACGAAGAAAAATAATTTTTCAACCAAACAGTCCTATTTTCAACTAAATAGTTAAATATTCAACTAAAAAATTTTTTTTGATGGAAGAGTTAATTTTCAGCAAAGCAGTTAAATCTTCAATTAAAAACGTTCCATTTCAAACCGAAAATGGAATAAATAAATTTTCAGTTCAAAAAATTCATTTTCCACCAGATAAAAAGAACAGACTTTCAATTAATAGTTGAGTTTTCAACCAAAGAGATGAATTTTCAACAAAAAAAGATAATTCCTCAATGAAAAATGTAATTGTTGAGTTTTCGACTACGAATAACTTGAAGGAAAAAAAGAATTTTCCACAAAATAGTTGAATCTTCAACTAATAAAATAAATTTCTAACAAAAAAGTTCATCTTTCAACAAATGATTCCAATTTTCGATCCAAACAAGTAAAATTTTAACAGAATATTTAAATTTTCAACTAATAATAAAATTTTCAAACAAGTAGTAGAATTTTAAACCAAAGGAGATAAATTCTGAATCAAAAATATAATGGTAAATTTTTCAATTACGAAGAATGAATATTTGGTTGAAAATGTATCGTTTTCAGTTGAAAATTATTCAACTATTTGATTGAAATTTTCTGCATTTTGATAGAAATTAATCTTTATTGGTAGAAAATCAATCTTCTTGGTTGAAAATTTTTGTTTTTTTGTTGGAAACTTATTTCTATGTTTAAAAATCCACTCTTTTCCATTATATTTAATTATTTAATGTTTTGTCGGAAATTTATCTTTTTTGATAGAAATTAATTCGTTTTGGTTGAAAATTCATCTGTTTTATTGAAAATGTAACGATATCGTTAAAAATTTATTGTAATTGGTTGGAAATTCATTTGTTCGTTTGGAAATTTAACCATTTTGTTGAAAAATTGTTGTTTTTTTTTTGTTTGAAATTTCTGACAACTTTTTTTTTTGTTTAGTTAAAAATTCAAGTATGTTGGAAATTGGTCATTTTTGGTGGAAAATTAATTTTTTCTGAATGAAAATTTAACTGTTCCAAACTAGGGTTACAAAATAGTGCAGGTAATCGGTCAAGTAGAAAAACTAGAGGTGGGCACACCAAACTGAGGTAAACTTTCCGTGGTGGATCGCAGAAATCTCCATCTGGTTTTTTGAATATGTTGAATTGCTTAAATTCCATCCCACCTTTGAATTACGACAGCTTAGAATCACTAAAAAGTAAAATTAGACGAATGTTTATTTCACACTTGGAAGCAAAGTTCGTTTATTATTAAAAATTCCTAACACAGATAATACCAAGGGTAAGCAATGTTTTGCAAGTAATCGCAGGGTAAACGCGAGATAAGTACTCCAAACTGAGGTAAACTTTCCGTAGGGAATGACAGATATCTCTGGCGCACTCTGCTAGAGGCAGCACGTCACATGCCTGTCACCACGGAAAGTTTACCTCAGTTAGGAGTAATCAGCTGACTATTACCATGCTATTTTTCGAATAAATATTTTCGAATATGTATTCAATCGCTCAAATTCCACACCACTTTTGAATTATGACAGCTTACAATCACTAAAAAGAAAAATGAATAGAAAGTTTCTTTTCAAGCAGGGTAAACGCGAGGTAAGTACCCCAAACTGAGGTAAACTTTCCATGACGAGTAGCAGATATCTCCGGTGGGCACCTGTAGAAGCAGCACTTTACAAACTGCTAACCACGGAAAGTTTACCTCAATTGGGAGTAATCAGGTTTAAATAAGTATGAAGTCTAAACTTTTTGCCATTGATGTCAAATTCCACGATTGGTGACACTATAAAAATAATTTATGATTTTCGTTCACGGAAATAGGGACAAATATTGTCGCAGCAAGTAATTATAAGCTGAGTTTTACTAAGCGATGAAATTTTGTAATTGAATCGAAAAACTAATTATTGAGAAAAGTGGGACTCTAATAAACTGTTAAATTTGCCTTTGTTTGAAGATTATTTTCTCTTTGTCCCTTTCCTTACGTGCGATTTTCGCTTGAGCCAGAGGCAGAGGGTATATTGTAGCTCTCATTAACGGTATAATTAACCTTCTCGCATCGCAGCGCAGCGCATTGCATTATATCGAATTGTGGGAGGTAATCGGGTAGCTCAATGGCGAACCGTAGTCGAGGATAGGAAGCTGCTCTTCGTAGGCTAACCAACAGCCTAATAACCTCGCCTTGGCTGGGTGATTGACGCGTCTCTACCGGTTAATTATCAACAACAATCAATAACTACCCGACCTTTATACTCTGAGCAACGCCCCTCATCAGACAAAGACAGTACAAGAGAGAGAGAGAGAGAGAGTCCTTTCGCGAGACTTCTGTTTTCACCAGAGTAATAATGTTCCTCATTTAAACTTCAGTACAATTCATTTGACCTAAAATCCTTTGACCAAACAATGAGTTGCTTTAATTTTTATTTAGCCTGATTGCCAATTTACCTAATTTTTATTTTTCCGAATTACCTTTTGTTCAATTTTTTCCTTGAATTACCATTTGCCACCATTTTTATCTGATGGAATTATACTTTGATATAATTTTCATAATGCTGATTTACTATTTAAACAAATTTTTATTTTTACCAGTTACTGCTATCTGTCATAATCCCGATATCATTGAAACTCTATCTAACACGAATTTCATTCTTTCCAAAGTAGCGTCCGGCATTCTGATTGACTGATCCGAATTTCGCGGCATTAGTCAGTCAATCAGATTGCTGAATACAATTTTAGGAAGAAGAAAATAGCGTCAAGCATCCTGATTGGCTGATCCAAATTTCGCGGCATTACTCAGTCAATCAGATTGCCGAATACAATTTTAGGAAGAAGAAAATTGCGTCAAGCATCCTGATTGGCTGATCCGAATTTCGGGGCATTATTCAGCCAATCAGAATGCCGGATGCGATTTTAGGAAGAGGGAAGTGGCGCCCCGATTTCTGATTGGCTGATTCGAATTTTGCGGCGTTGCTCAGTCAATCAGAATTCGTACAAATGAATTTAAGGTTATAAGGTAAATGTGCCTATCATTAACATGTCCCAATTTTGAAACAGTTTGACAAATATTTCAATTTATAAATAATTTAAAAGTATATTTTTGAGTACAAAGTATTTTATTAACAAGTATGAAAGTTAGGTTAATAAGTATGAAAGTTAAGTTATTAGTATGAAAGTTAAACTTTGAGTGAAACAAATTACTTTTTAACAACAACAACAAAAAAACGGATTTTCCACAAAATAGATCAATTTTCAACCAAAGCGATACATTTTCAAATAAAACTATAAATCTTCAACTGGAATAATTAACTTTTAAATCAAACAGATACATTTTCTACCGAAAAAGTATGCATTTTCAACACAATATATGAATTTGGAATCAAGTTGTTGAATCTGGAACTTCAAATGATGAATTTTTAACCAATAGTTGAATTTTACAAAAAATTGAAGATAATTATTTAAAAAAATGGAATAGCTCAATGTTTAGTTTAACAAATTATTATATATAATTATAATTATAAATTATATAATTTTCAACTAAAATGATGAATCTTCAACTGAAATTGTTAAATTTTCAATCAGAGATGAATTTTCAATTGAAGTTATAAATCTTTAACGAGAAAAAATTAATTTTGAACAAGAGAGTTTACCTTTTAACCAAGTAGTTCAATTTTCAACTGATTAGCTGATCCGAACCTCGCGGCATTACTGAACTAATCAGAATGCTGAATTCATTTTCAGGGAGAAAGAAATAGCGTCCAGCATTCTGATTGACTGAATCGAATTTAGCGGCATTATTCAACGAATCAGAATGCCGGATGTGATTATAGGAAGAAGGGAATGGCGTCCGGCATTCGTATTAGCTGATTCGAATTTCGCGGCGTTACTCAGCCAATCAGAATTCATACAAATGAATTTTAGGTTATACAATTATTCGAAGGAATAAAAATATATGGTTGAAATTATATTTTCCCAATTAAAAAAACTTGCTGGATAGAAAATTCAACTATTTTGTTGAAAATTTAACTATTTTGCTGAATCTTCATTTTTGTTGTTGTTGAGAATTTATATTTTTAATTTAATTATGATTCTTTCCGATTGAAAAATTATCATTTCTGGTTGAAAATGCAACTACTATGGTAGAAAGTTGAACTAGCTTGTTGAAACTTAAACTATTTATTTAAAAATCAAAAAATTTTGTAAAAAAAATTAAATTGATTTGAAAATTTAAGTTCAAAAGTTGAAAATTCGACTACCATGGTAGAAAGTTAAAGTATCTTGTTAAGACTTAAACTATTCATTTAAAAATCGAACTATTTTGTAAAAAAATCTGATTTATTGGAAAAAAGTTCAAAAGTCGAATGGTTTCAAAAACAGTCAACTTTCAAAACCATAAAAATAATTATTTTTCAAAAACTTTCGAACAGATGAGACGAATTTCCAACAAACTAATCGAAGTTTCAGCTAAATCGTAGAATTTTCAACTGAAAAAGATGAATTTTCAAGCAACTGGTGGAATTTTTAAAGAAAATAGTTGAATTTTCAACCAAATCTTTAAATTTTTATTAAAGATACTAATTTTTCAGCCAATGGTTGAATTTTCAACAAAAAAGTGCAGTTTCAACCAAGAAAGATGCATTTTTAAACCATAAAGGCGAATTTTCCATCCAAAAGAGACGAATTTTAAACAAAATGGATCAATTTTCAACCAAATAGTGGAATTTTAATGGCAAAAAGACGAATTTTATAGAAGAAATTCAGGTTTTCTTTGAAAACGTTAATTTTTAATCAAGAAAGATGAATTTTAAAAAACATGATAAAATTTTCGACCAAATAATCTAACTGTCAAGGTTTATAATTTGATTTAAAATAATTGAAGCTTTGAATACGGCTTCACGAAATTAGAAATTGTTCAATATCAAACGCTCTCAAATCCAAAATTTCTAAGTATAAGGTTTTAATAAAAAATTATTAAATTTTAAGTGTTCTCAATTACAGTATTACAATTTTATTTAGTTTTGAATTTCGATTTGAAATTTTAATTATGATTTAAATTGAATCTGAGTATAGAAAATTTGTAAGAAAAACGGAAAAGACTCGATTTGTCGCAATTTTCATCAAAAAGTCGCATTTAAAAAAAACGTCGAAACAAAAAAAAATGGCATGATCCTGTATCCTTGTATCTGTGTATGAAAAAAAATTCCACGTGTTTAGTTAATAATACTGCTTTTTATAGGTGATAGCAGCTGCAATTCTCCGGGGGGCGGAAGTGACGAGGAACTTGGGCCTGGGTGCGGGGACGACATAAATGAAAATAGTGCTAAGAAGAAGCACCGTCGGAATAGGACGACCTTTACTACTTACCAGCTGCATGAACTCGAAAGAGCATTCGAAAAGTCTCATTATCCCGACGTTTATTCGAGAGAAGAATTGGCCATGAAAGTAAATCTACCTGAAGTTCGCGTGCAGGTGAGTTTCATCTCTAAATTTTCCTAACAGTATAATTATAACCGGGAAAGCTACAGAGGGGAAGAAGAAGAAATGTGAGCGTCAGTAAAAATTTACTCCGGCCAGGGGAATCGAACCCTTGGCGGCCCGCTCGAAGCCCCATGCACTACCGCAACGCTGACCTCACTGCTACCATTCTTGGTCAGTCTTCGGGGTCGAAAGGGGAAACCGTGTGATGTATATTATGTAACACGTTACATGATAGAGTCCCACTTTGAAATAAATGTTTTTAATCTATATGTAAATAAACTTTTGAAGCAACAGAAGGTTTGCTATGAAAAAATGATTTATATTAAGAAAAAACACCAGGGTTCCTTAATTCAAATTAGGGAAAACTATGCAAGAGCTGGTCACTTTAATAGTGTGCCATTTGATTTTAATTGAATATGTGCACCAAAATTTCTTAGAGCTTCTATTTTCAATATTCGGTATAACATCTTGAAGATTTTAAGAAATTTTCAAATATGTCAAGGTATTCTAAAAAATTTCAAAAAAATAAAAAATTTTTTGAAGAAATTTGAAGATTGTATGATATTTTACAAATTTTTGAAGAATTACAATAGATTAAGAAAATTTCAAAGGGATTTTGAAGATGTTAAAAAAATTTTGAGAAATTTTCAAGAGCCTAAAAAAATGTCAAGGTATTTCAAGGATTTTCAACTAGACTGATAAATTCTTAAAGATAAATGTATCGACAAAAAAATGAATTTTCGACAATATAGTTGAATCCTGAAAAAAAGGATTTTAATTTTAATCCAAAAAGTTGCAACTTAAATAAAAAAAAGATTAAATTTCTACCAAAAGAGATAAATTTTCAAACCAAAAACATAAATTTTCAAAAAAAAATTTTTATTTCATAAAAAAAATGTTTTTCATTCAAAAAAGAAAAAGAAATCTTAGGCAAATTATAATTTGAAGGAAAACCAATTTTTAATAAAAAATTATTTTTTTGTTGAGGTTTCTATTTTTATTGACTTTAAAGCTATATAAATATAATTTTCTTAGGTTTCTCAAGAAAATACAAGAAGATTTTTGAAGATTTCGGGTATGTCGAAGAAGTGTCTAGAAAATTGCTAATTCGAATTTGGGAAAAAAAATATTTGATTAATTTTCCGTTTTGGTTTTTGAAAATTTCGAAAATCTGTTGTAATATTTCAAAATCTTCTAAAATATTCTCTTTAAACTAACTTTTCAAAACAAAGAATCACTTTAAATATTCCCAAAAATCTTCAGAAAAATTCTGTATTATTTTGAAATCTTTTTATATTTTTGAATTATTTTTGTGATTTCTTGAAACTTCTAAATATTTGTTAAGATAATTTAAGTTTTTCTTAAAATTTGAAAAATTAAAGAAAAATTTCAAATATTCACTTGAAATTATTTTTGGTAAATAAATAAAATCATTTTAAATTTTTCCAGAAATCGTAAGAAAATTTTTTATGTCCTTTAAAATTTTCTATAATCTTCCAAGAGATTTTAGAAAATCATTTGAAATTTGTTAATATCTTTTAAAATATTTTCTTCACTTGAATCAAAAAAAAAATCAACATTATTCGTGGAATCTTTAAAAAAATGGATGAAGATTAACAAATTTTAATGATTTTAGGTTATGTTAGTGTTATATAAAAAAATGGTATTTGAAAACAGAAATCCTTATAATTTGATAAAGATTTAGAATCTTTTAACAATTTTTTGTTAGTGTAATGTTTTTTCATCGAAAATTGGTATTTTTAATTTAAACAATTAGATTTTGAAGAAAATTCACAATATTGAACAATTTTAGGTTATGTTTGCGTTATGCAGAAAAAAAGTATACTCTTAGAAAGAAATAATGTAATTTCAAACAAAAATCATTATAGCCGGAAAAAGATTTGCAATTTTAGAACAATTACAGGTTACATTTATATTGTTCGCAGTTAATCGTTTTTTAAAACAAAAATCGTTAGATTTCAAAGGTTCATAATTTTTTTAACAATTTTAGGTTATGTTAGCATTTCACACCAGAAACTGGAATTTCAAAACAAAAATCGCTAAATTTGAAACAAAATTTGCAATTTTCAACAGTGTCTGGTTATATTAACGTTATTTTTTTTATAGAAAATCGCTTTTTTTTGTAAACAAATAAATAAAAAAATATAATAAAAAACTTTTCATCTATTTTTCACTTAGAACGAGATAAAAAAAAGTTTGATAAAAATAATTGTTGGAACGAATTATTATTGTTAACTTTTCACTTAACAAGGTATCAATTATTGCAAGTAGACAAACGCAATTGTTAAAACAATTTATTATTGTTCATAAATATCTTCTCTTAATTGCTAAAAAGTTGTGTTTTTTTTTAAATTTTTAAATTTGCTTTGGCTTTTCAGTTATAAACAAATAATTACTACAAGAAAAATTGTTCGAATTAATATTAATATTAATTATTTGTTCCTTACTAAAAAGTCAAAGAAAAGCTGAAAATTTCAGATGAATCCGCAAGTTTCTGGTATTCCTCTAAGATAAGATATTTATAAACAATAATAATTTTTTTCAATAATTATGTTTATTGAATTATATTAACCATTACCTCGCTCTAAGTAAAAATTAGAGAAAAGTAGAATATTTCAGAAAAAACCGCAACTTTCTATTAATATTCTAAGGTATTATTGTTATAAACAATGATGAATGGTTTGACAAATTATTTTTGTTGAATTTAATTTATTATTGCCTCGCTCTAACTCAAGAGTTAAAAACAAGTTTGAAACTTAGGAAAAAACGGCGTCTTTCAGGTTTTTTTCTCAGACAAAAATGCTATAAAGAATAATAAATCGTTTAAACAATTTATTTATCAGACTATTTAATTTTTGGTTGTAAATTTATTTTCTTCAGTTCAAAATTCAAGCGATTGAGTGAAAATTCAACTATTCTGCTGAAAATTCGTTTTTATCTTGTTGAGAAATGATTTTCTTGAATGAAAATCTGCTCTTTCAAAGTTTCCCCTAAACTAAACCGTTTAATACATATGTACCACTCCACGTCACGTTTAGGCGGTGTACCGTGCGACGTCGTGCTTAGATGGTGTACAGGCTCTCCGTCGTCTTTTGTCGCTGAACAACGATCAAACGCGACAAAGAGCCAGTACACCGCCCAAACGCGACGGAGAGTCAGTACACCACCTAAACGCGACGGAGAGTAGTACACCGCCTAAACGCAACGTTAAGCGGTATGGAAGGGAGGAGGTGTTCCACAGTGATCACTGTACAGCGACCAAACGCAACGGATAGTACACCGCCTAAACGCGACGTGGAGCGGTATGGAATGAAGGCGGTGCTCAACAGTGATCACTGCACAGCGACTAAACGCGACAAGGAGCCGGTACACCGCCTAAACGGGACGAGACGCTGTACACCGCCTAAAGGCAACGTGGAGCGGTATGGAATGGAGGCGGTGTTCCGCAGTGATCACTGTACAGCGGACAAACGCAACGGATAGTACAACGCCTAAACGCGACGTGAAGCGGTATGGAATGGAGGCGGTGCTCAACAGTGATCGCTACACAGCGACTAAACGCGACAAGGAGCCGGTACACCGCCTAAAAGGGCCGAGACGCTGTACACCGCCCAAACGCGACGTGGAGCGGTATGGAATGGCGGCGTCGATTTCTGAATACGAGAGGGTTAATCAAAATGCATAACAAGCACACCATTTATAAATTTGCAATTACAAAATAATATGTTTGGGTAAACAATGGAAGAACAGTAAATGAAAAAGCAGAAACTAATGTGCGTAAATTTCCACGGAAGCAACAAAGTTTGCAGTAAATTGAAATTTGGCTCGCTTTATTTTAGTGAAATGCAATTCTGCTTCTGTCGGCTGCATAATATGTTTTAATTAACAGGGAAAGCTTTGATTCGTATTCGATGAATTGTGACGCCTAAATTTAGCAGCTCATAAAGTCGCCGTTTCCGTGCAAACAATCGACATGGCACACCGAAGAGCAAAGAAGGCGATAATTGCAAAATTTATTTTAATCAACAAATTATACTATATATTTGAATCAGTCAAAAGTGACTGATTGGAAGTCAAATTTTATTGATTCAAATAATGCGGGTTTGACGACGGACAAATCAGTAAAATGTGACTTTTTTAATCAGTCAATTTGATTCACTGATGAAATCAGTCAATTTGATTTATTGATATAATGAGTCATTCTAAATGATTCAATCTGTAGAATTTTAAACTAAAAATAGTCAAATTTAAACCAACAATGAGACAGTTGAATTTTAAGTTCAATTAAAAAAAAAATTGAAATTTGAACCAAAGAGAATAATTTTCTACAGGAAAAGGCGAAGTTTTATCTAAAAAGTTTAATTTTCAACTAAAATAGATTAATTTTCAACAAAAAATAAATAAATTTTTAACTGAAATGATCAATCATCAACCAAAAGTATAAATTTTAAACAGAACAGTACAAATTTCAACCAAATATTTAAATTTTCAAAAAAATTTATTTTCCCCTACAGAGATTAATTTTCTATCAAAAAAGACGAATTTTAAACAAAATACATGAATTTTCGACTCAGTAGTTTAATTCACTCCTAAAAATATCAAATTTTCAACCAAAAGTAAAGCAGTTCAATTTTCAATCAACAAAATTAATTAAAAAAAAAATGATTAAAAACTAAAAGGATGAATTATTAAAAAAAAGAATGAATTTTAAGCAAATCATTTCAACTTTCAATTAAGTAATTGATTTTTCAAGAAAATGAATTTTCCCCAAAAAGTAGAATTTTTCATTCAAAAAAGACGAATTTTTAGGAAAGTACTTAAATTTTTAACCAAAATGATGAACTTTCAACCAAGAAATGATTTTTTAGCAAATTTTCAATTTTAAACCAAGTAGGTTGAATTTTCAACTAGAAAATATTTTAATTTTGAATGAAAAAATAATTTAATTTACAAAAAAAAAATTAATTTTCAATCATGAAGATTTATTGTGTACCAATGAAAACGATTTTCCTACAAAATACTTGAAATTCCAACCAAATAGTTGATTTTTTAACTGAAAGTGTCAATTTTCAACCAATAATGGAACATTTCAATTTCCACTTTACAAACCTATTTTTTAACGAAAGATAACCAATTTTTAACCAAAAACTTGAATTTTCAACTAAAAAGGAATCATTTTGGTTGAAAATTTAACTATTTTTCTGAGAATTCGTTCTTTGTTGTTGTTGTGGAAAATCAATTTTTTTATTGAAATTTTAACTATTTCTTTTTTAGTTACAGGTTTATCTTTTTTAGTTAAAAAATTAACAATATTGGTAGAAATCGAAACTATTCGGTTGAACATCAATTCGTTTTTTGTCGGAAAATTTTTCTTCATTGGATGTCTTTAACAGTTATTAATTTAAAAAAATGAAAATAATTGGTTGAAATAATAACTATTACATTTTTCGCGGAAAATTGATCTTTTCTCTATTTAAAACTTAACTGCTTGGTTAAAAACTGATCCACTTTGATAAAAAAAAAATTTGATTGAAGATTCATCCCTTTGGTTAAGAATGTAGCTTTCTTGATAAAATTCTTTTTTTGTCTTTTTTTATGAGTTCAGCTGCTATTGATATAAAATCAATATTTTTCTTTGGTTACAATATCAAATGTTACATTGTTAAAAGTTTATTTTTTTTGGTTGAAGATTTATGAATTTTACGAAAAAATCATTCTCTTCAGTTGAAAAATCAATTATTTTGGTAGAAAATTAAACTACTTTGTTTAATATTAACGTTTTTGTCAAAAATAATAATTTTGCGTTGAAAATTCAACTATTTTGTAAACAAATCAACTTTTTTGTTGAAAATCAACTTTTTGGTGGAAAATTTCTTTCTTGATTAATTAGAATATTTTTTATTTAAAATTCAAATCTTTTTGTTCAAAATATCAACTATTTTATTTTTCATGAAGAATCCGTCTTCTTTGGTTGAAAGTTAACTACTTTGCTCAGAATTTATTTTTTTAAATTGAATATTTATTTTTTCAGTTAAAAATTTATCTTTCAGGATGAAAATCTACCTATTTTGTTTAAATTTCGTAATTTGGTTTGAAAATTCAACAATTCGTTTACAAATTCAACTATTTGGTTGGTTTTTCATAAACTTAACTATTCTTAATTCGAAATTAAAATCCGTTCGGATGAAAAATCAACTATCTTGGTAGAAAATTCAACTATTTGGCTGAAAATAAACTTTTCTATTGAAAATTCAACTTTTTGGAAGCAAATTATTTTTTGGTTGAAAATTCAACTACTTGCTCAAAAGAAGATTAATTTCCTTGGTTCAAAATTCACCTATTTGATTGAGAATGAATTTTTGTTGATGAAAACGTAATATTTTAATTTGAAATTTTGCGAATTTAAATAAATATGAATAAAATAAATAAGTAAATAGAATAAATATAAATACCTAAATTCATTTTATTCAAATAAATTGTTTATGAAATATTCGAAATTGGTATTATAAAAAATTCAGAAAGAATCTCTCAATCAAAATCTAAAGATTCCCAAACACTAAAAACTGAAAAAAAACTTGACTAGAATCGATTTTGCAAGATGGACATATTCTGTTTTTTGTCTTTCTACTAAAAAAAAATCGAAAACAAGTGACAAACAGCATTTTTTTTTAGTAATCGAAATGACATATGGTAATTTGACAATAGGTGGATTCCAGACCAAATTCGAAAAACATAAACCCATTTAAACCAAACATAAACCCTTTTGATTTTTAAATAAAAATAACAAGAATAACTAAAAAAACAAAAAAAAAAACAAGAAAAAAACGGTACTTAAATTTATTTTTCTCTGATAAGATTTTTCTTCGTCGTTTTTTGCAGCGGTCTTTGTGTCCTTGCGTTGTCATGAGCATCATTTTTTTCCGGATTACCATCAGCATTATTATTCATTATTCCCAATTCAGCATTTATTTTTATTTTTCGGAATACGATTTAGACTAACAAAATCTGAAATTTAATATGTTTAACAATTTTTCAAAGACCATGCAATTCTTATAAAAAATTTGATTTGATTCATTTCAACACTTTCATTCCTGACTACTTATACTCTTTTTTTTTTTTTTTTTTTTTTTTTTTCGTGAAAGCATGAAATATATTACTCATACTCGATTTTATCATTCCTTATATTGGGGTTTCAAATAATTATACCCATTTCTACTGACTTATGTCTTGCTGAATTTTCGAATTAAAAAAAATTCTTTTCTTAATTTTCTCAATAACTATATACAATTTTATCCTGTTTCATCACTCTTCATCCCATGCAATTTTTCAAATCCCCTGAAGTTTCCAGAAATCCCTTTAAAAGCATTAAAACAACTGACTATTATAAAAAGACTATTATAGTTTTAAGCTTTTTTATTCATTTTTCTTCTTCACAAAACTCCCTCCAGAAAGCTACACGATATGGTTCAAAAGGTATAGCATATTGTAATTCTTTGTAGTCGTCCCATGAAAAATTGAGGCTTTTCCTTCCTCCATCGCACCAAGATATTTCCCTTCGCACGTTCTCTCTTTTCCTTGAAAATCCTGAAAATTATGGAAAATATATGTTTTATTATTCAATACCAATATTTTAAATTATTATTTAAAACTATCTCTATATGAAAGCTTTTCTTTCATATTCAAAAATAATTATGCGTCATAATGCAATCCCATGCAATCTTTTACAATACCTTCTTACCCACCCTTTCGAAAAAATATTTTAGAAAACTCAGTATAGGTCTATAATGATTTTCCTATATTGAATTTCTTATATTTTTTCGCGATTTCAAGAAAATCGTTATAGAGAATCATTATAAGAACTTTTCAAAGAATTCATTCTGTTGGTCAAAGATTTATAATTTTAGTTGAAAATTTATCTCTTTGGTTGGAAATTCAACTATTTGGGTTGAAAATTAATTTTTTTATTGAAAAATCATATTTTGAAGAAGGAAATTCAACTGTTTCGTAGAAAATTCGTATTTTTGGCTTAAAATTCAATAATTTAAAAGAAAATCAAACTATTTCGTAGAAAATACAACTTTTTTGCAGAAAATTCATTTTTTTCATAAAAAATTAATTTCTTTTAATGAAATTCAACTATTTTGTTTCTGGTTGATGATGGATCTTTTTTAAAAATTCGTTGTTATTTTTCATATAAAATCAATTATTTTAATTGAAAATAAAACTATTTGGTCAAAAAATAATCTGTCTCAGTTGAAGATACGAGTATTTTTCTGAAAATTTATATTTTTTGGTTTAAAATTAATTTTTTCACTCAAAATTAAACAATTTGGTTGAAAATCTAACCTTTGTGTTGAAACTTAATTTTTTTCATTAAAAATTGGAATGTTTTGTAGAAAATTCGTCTTTTTGACTGGTGAATTTAACAATTTGGTAGAAAATTGAAGGGTTTGGTAGGAATTTTTTTTTTTTTGTTTAAATTGAAAATTCATTATTTCAATACAAATTTTACCATTTCATTTGAAATTGAATATTGGTAATTTTTATTTGAAGAAATGTTACTATTGGTATCAAGTTTATGAAATTTGTTAAAAAAAAACTATTTAACTAAAAATTTATTCATTTTGTGGAAAATTGGTCCTTCTCAGTAGAAAATTAATTTTATTGGTTAAATATTTAACTATTGAGTTAAAAATTTATGTATCTTGTTGACAATTTGTCTTTTTAGTGGGAAATTTATTTTTTAATTGTTGACTATTTGACTGTCATGTAAAAAAATCGTGTATTTGGTTTGGAAATTCAACATTTTGGATGAGATTTTCTTTGCTTATAGACTAGAAAATCTTTTTTCATTGGAAATTCATCTCTTTCGTTGAAAATTCAATTTTTTGGATTGAAAATTAACTTCCTTATTAAAAATTCAGAAATTTTTTCATCAAATGAGATGAATTTCCCAACCAAAATCGACAATTTTCAAAAAAAGAGTTGAATTTTCAACAAAAAAAAACTTGGATATTTTTCAAGAAACTAGTTGAATTTTCTATCAAAATAGTTGAATTTTTAACAACAAAATTTATATTTTTTTACCAAGAGAGATAAATTTTGAAACAAAAAAGCCGAATTTTGAACGATGAAAAAAATGTCCACTAAATTGTTGAATTTTTAAACCAAAAAGACAAATTGTCTACAAAATAGTGGCATTTTCAAATCGAAGATATGAATTTTCAAGAACAAATTTTTCTTTTCAGCGAAATAAAATAGTTAAATTTTCAACAAAATGCAGGAATTCTTAAGAAAAAATACAATAGTTAATATTATTTCTACCAAAAAAGATTTTGATTGAAATTAAAAACAGTTGAATTCAGTCAAAATGGACGAATTTTCAACAAATTAGGTGAATCGAAAACCAAATCAGATTAATATTATACCGAAATTGTTGAATTTTGAATCAAAATAAATAATATTTTTTTATTAAGAGAGCAATTTTGAAAGGACAAAAGTCGAATTTTGAAATAAAAAAGAAAACATTTTCTACCGTTGCATTTTCAAACCGAAAATATAAATTATCAACAGGAAATTATAAACGGAATAAAATAATTTTGCAAATACAAATTAAAAATTTTGGAATTTATTTATTTATTTTGAACAAAAAAATGACTTTCCTACCATATAACATGAGTTTCGAAGAAAATACTCGCATTTTGAACAAAATATTTAAATTTTAAACAGAATAATAAAATTTTCAACAAAATACTGGAATTTTCAACAAAATTATTGAATTTTCAGCCTAAAAACATGAATTCTCAACGAAAAAGTGCAATAGTTGATATTTAAACAAAAAAAATATGAAAATGCGTTTGGAAATTTAATTTTAAACCCACAAAGACGAATTTTGAACAAATGAAGATTTTTAAGTCATGAAGAAAAATGTTTACATAAACTCTTGAATCTTCAAGCCAAAAAACCAGTTTTCTATGTGAAGATTGAATTTTCAGCAAAAAAAAAATAATTTTCAACAAAGTAAGTCAATTTTCAAGCAAAGAGATAAACCTTCTTTAGAAAAAAAAATTCAACAGAGTAGTTCAGTTTGTACCCACTCAGTTAAATTTCCAGTTAAAAAAAGATCAATTTTCAACAAAATAGTTAAACTTTCAACCAAAGAGAATAATTTTTAACTAAAAATAATGAATCTTCAACGAAAAATTGATTTCTCAATAAAACTTGTTTAACCAAAATTTTAAAATAAAATAGTTAAATCCTCAAACAAACAAGATTAATTTTCAAATAAACCGTTTTCAGAAAAACAAATTTGATATAGATTGAATTTTCATCCAAAAAATATTTGAATTTAACTTTTCAACATTTAAATATGAGTTTTAAATAAGAAGTAAATTTTTTTTATTGATTCCTCAACCAAATAGTTGCATTTTTATCCAAGAAAAGTGAAATTTCTATTAAAACAGATGAATTTTAAAATCAAGAAATCAAATTTTTTTAAAATTATATTCTTGTCCAACAAAAAATTTCAGTTTTACTATTCAACATTAAAATATGAGTTTCAAACAAGAAGTCAATTTTCTTCGAATATACTGATTATTTAACCCAAAAAAAAGAATTTTCAAAAAACAGTTGAATTTTCAACCAGAAAGAATGACTTTTTAACAAAACTGTTCAATTTTCAAACGAACAATAAATTCTACACTGAGCGAAGAATTCCCCAGTGGTTCGGGTTTACACCCCAATAGTTGGGGTGGTTTCTCTTTTTTTCTATTTCACACGAAGGATTGGTGCACTAGCACGACTGAGTCGTGCGGGCACCCCAACCATTCGGGTGCTCACCCGAAACAGCAGCGGCCGAACTGGTGGGGCGCCCGCCCGAATGGTTGGGGAGCTTGCACGTATGATTCGGGAGATTCGAGTCGTCAACCGCGTTGGATGTTGCGCGTTCGACGATTGCGCATGTTCTCTAATGGCCGCAGCTGATAAACATCAGGCTCTTCCTGAATGTCACTGTTTCTAGTTTATGTCAATTTTATTATTCATGTGCGAGATGTCAGTGGAATACAGTGTAAACTAGTTATCTGGGCTTTCTTTGGACAATCATTAACGAAGGTAAAAGAAATATAAAACCTTATTTTTTCTCCAGAATTATTTCTGTATATATACAGAAATAATTCTGGAGAAAAAATAAGGTTTTGTATTTCTCTTACCTTCGTATATATACAGAAATAATTCTGGAGAAAAAATAAGGTTTTATATTTCTCTTACCTTCGTTAATGATTATCCAAAGCAAGCCCAGATAACTAGTTTACACTGTATTCCACTGACATCTCGCACATGAATAATAAAATTGACATGAACTAGAAACAGTGACATTCAGGAAGAGCCTGATGTTTATCATCTGCGGCCATTAGAGAACATGCGCAATCGTCGAACGCGCAACATCCAACGCGGTTGACGACTTGAATCTCCCGAATCATATGTGCAAGCTGCCCAACCATTCGGGCGGGCGCCCCACCAGTTCGGCCGCTGCTGTTTCGGGTAAGCACCTGAATGGTTGGGGTACCCGCACGACTCAGTCGTGCGAGCGCACCAATCCTTCGTATGAAATAGAAAAAAAGAGAAACCACCCCAACTATTGGGGTGTGAACCCGAACCACTGGGGAATTCTTCGCTCAGTGTATAGCTAAAAAGATAATCTTTAGGAGAAAGAATTTGCAAGAAAAAAATTAATTCAAATGTAAATACAAGGAAATAAATTACTAACAAGAATACTATTTCAGGTTTACCGCAAAACTTCGTTTTTAAAATTCCCTAATTTTTCACTGAATAATTCTATCAAAATCTCAAAGTTGTAACATTTTTGACCTAGAATCTTTTATATACAGAATGAAGAAATTCCAAATTGAAATTAAAATATTTCGACTTTATTCTGCTTGACCCCTTGAGCTCTTACGAATGATTGAAAAAAATTTGTAATTGGATTATTTATTAATATGTTTTCAAGTTACCTGTCTTCCTTCTGATCAGCGCCAATGAGAAGAGCCATTCACAGAAGAGCGAAGAAGCTGATAATTAATTGTGAAGTTCAATTAATTTTTTCTTTCCTGACGAAATTGGTCCTTATCCGGCTTTGCATGGTATGCAAGCCGTGACCAAGAAATCGGAGGTAGTCACTTTTCGATTAAAATGAATTTTTCAATCATCAGCTTCTGCGCATTTCTGTGTGTGACTCTTAACATTGGAGCTGCCAACACAAGATGATGGACACCTTGTTGACAGCTCCAATGATAAGAACCATACACAGAAAAACGCAAAAGTCGATGATTGAAAAACTCATTTTAACCGACAAATGAGTACCTCTGATTTTTTTTGGTCGCGGCTTATATACCATTCAAAGCCGGAGAAAAACAAATTTTTATCAGGGAAAAACAAAATTTAGTGAACTTATCTTTCTAGAACACGCTGGAAAAATATGGCATTTTTTCCTCGTGGAAGGAAGCTAACCAATAAAGAGGGGACACATACCCGATATAAAACTAAAAAAAAAAAGAAAACAAAGTTGTTAAATTTTTTAATGTAGCTGCATGTTTGCATTTCTTGAAATGCTGAAGTATTTCTTAATGGTCAAAATGATATATTTTTTATTCAAAGTCAAAGATTCAAACAAAATAATTTATGTAAAAATTACACCAGAAAAAAACTAGATTTAGGGTGGCCTTTTTTATTCAGGAAAAAAATTCCCGGTCAATTTCCGGTAATTAGAGATTTTTCCCGGTCATTCAACAAATACATTGTGATTTACATTATGATCGTAAGATCACTGAAGTTAAGCAGTGTTGGGCGCGGTTAGTACTTGGATGGGTAACCGTTCGGGAATACTGCGTGCTGTTGGCCCGTCGTGGGTGTGGTGAGCCCACACTAGTAGTACTAGTAGTAGATAATCCACCTAGAAATACTACCCGAATCGGGTAGTGTCACACCTACCCCGAAAGGGAAATGGCCTAATGGTATAAAAAAAATAATTTTTATGGCAATTTATAACTGAAATGAATGGTATTGCATTTTTTTGCTAAAATTAAACTAAAAGAGCAATCAGGCAATTTGAAATTCTCGCTTTTTTTAAACAAATTTTTTTCAGAAGAAGTTAGCTTTTCACCAAAAATGATTCTTCAGTCGAGAGAAAAACAATTTCAACAAAATTATTGAATTTTCAAGCCACGAAGGAGAATTTTCTAAAAAGTAGTTCTCTTCTTAACCATTTGACAAAATTATTGAATTTTCAATAAGATAATTAAATTTCCAACCAAATAATAAAATTGAAAAACAAAAAAGACAAATACCCAACCAACAATATAACATAGTAGACTTTTCAACTAACACGAATCAACTTTCAATCAAAAATATTTCGAATTTAAATGCAGAGATAAAATTTTCACAAAATAGATTAATTTTTAAATAAAGTGATGAATCTTCAACTAAAATTATGAATCTTTCACTAAAATAGTTATATTTTTCTTTAAACAAAAAATTAATTTTCTACCGAAAATACGAATTTGTAAAAAAATACTTGATAAATTTTCTACCAAACAGATGAATTTTTAACCAACATGACTGATTTTCTACTAGAAAAACATATTCAAACAAAAATCCATGGATTTTTTACTAAAAACATAAATTAATCAAGTAGTTGAATTGTCAACTAAGAACGATCAATTTTCAACAAAAAATAAAATATTCGAAGTTTAAGTTAAAAACATTAATTTTGAATTTACAAAAATAATAATTTTCAGCAGAATAGTTAAGTTTTGATATACAAAAATCAATATTTAATGAAAATTCTTAACGAAAAATAGAATAGTTTATATTTCAACCAAAGAAAGATTTTAATTTTGGGAAAAAATAGTTGAATTCAACCAAATAATACGAATTTTCAACGATATAGTTGAATTTGCAACCAAAAAGATAAGTTTTTAAAATAAAATGATGAATCTGCTACAAAAAATACATTTTTCACAAAGTACTTCAGCTTTTAAACAAGCAGTTGCATTTTCAACAAAAAATCTTATGGAAAAATATAGTAGTTGGTATTTCAAACAAAAAAGATTTTAATTTTGAAAAAAGCAGTTCAATTGCACCAAAGAAGACGAATGTTTAAACAAATAGTTGAATTTTCAACTAAAAATGATAAATTTTCAATCAAAAATGGAAATGTTAAATTTTCAATTACAAAAATATATGTTTAAGCAAATAAGAAGTGTTAACAAAATAGTTAAATTTTCAACTAGAGAGTTCGATTTTTAAAATAAAATAATGAATCTTCAATACAAAAAATGAATGTTTCACAAAACAGTTCAGCTCTTAACCAAGTAGTTGCATTTAAAAAAAAAAAAAACAATTCTTAAAGAAAAATATAACAGCTTATATTTAAAATAAAAAATATTTTAATTTTTAAATAACAGTTGAATTCTACCAAAGAATACGAATTTTTAACGAAATAGTTGAATTTTCAACTAAACAAGATAATTTTTCAATAAAAAATAGGAAAGTTAAATTTCTAATGACAAAAATGTATGTTTACCCAAAGAGTTTTATTCAACGAAAGAAAAAGAATTTTCAACAGAAGAGTTCAATTTTCAACCAAAAAGGATTCCTCAGACAAGAGACAGAACAATTTTAAATGAATTTTTCAATTTTTGAACAAAAAGGCGATTTTTCTACACAGCAGCAGTTGGATTTTCAAACAAAAAATATAATTTTTCAACAAAAAAGTTAATTTTAGATCAAATAGGTGAAGCTCATCCCAAAAAAACGAATTTGAAACCAAAGAGATGATTTTTTAACTAAAAGGACAAATCTTCAATTGGAAGAGTACAATTTTCAGTTTTGAAACAGTTAAATATAAAAAAATATATAAAATTGAATTCTGAAAATTATTAATTTTTATTTCTAAAAATGATAGGTACTATAGATTTACTCATCATCAAGTCCTGCTTCTGGAAGATTTGCAACTCAATATAGCCAACCAAGAATGTTTTAGAAAATTTTGAATCCTTGAAATCATCCTGAAAGAAAATTTTTATAAAATCTGACCATCTCATCACCATTATTTTGAAAATTTTTATTTCAATGGTGCTAAATATTCAAGGACAAAACAAAAGCGTTAAAAAAATCATAATATTTTCTCGCTAAAAGAAATACTCTCATCAAATATAAAACATTATTAATCATGAGTTGTTTGATCAAAATTATTGAAAACATATATTCATTCGACGTTTCTGATTTATATGAATTTTAAGAAAACATTGGAATTCCCAAAATTATTTCAATATCTTCTGGAATATTTGCTTTTATAACTATAATATAAAATGAATATGAAAGATATTAATAAATGCATCCTAGGAAATTTTTAAATCATTATTGATGTCCTCTAGTGAAATTTTTTTACTTTTTTTTTCATTTGATAACCTTTCAATTCATTAAAAGCGTTAAAAAATTGTAAACATTTCCAGTTATTTCATGGTTTTCCATCAATTAGGCAAGATCAACATCTCTTATTTTTTTGAAAGATATTAAAATCTTTTGATGTTGTTCAAAATACTTAAACATGTTGTGTAATTATCATGTGTAGCAACACTTTATAACATGAAAAAATATCCAGTAAAAAGAAATATTCAATGTAACTGTCGCGCCAAAAATCAGGTTTCTGAAACAAATAATTTTTTTATGATTTTAAGAAGCAAAGTGATATTACTGATGATGTCATTTGAAATAAAAAACTTAATTTTTGTTGGAAAAATTTTAGGACTTGTACAAAACATTTATTTCGAAAATGTTTTTCTTTCAATTGAATTTTGTATTACTATAGCTTCATACCAAGACATTCTCTCCAACTCTACTGTCTTCGATTTTAAAATTGAATTTGTCCATGGCTGAAACCGTTCAAACAATTTTTTAGAGAAAATATTTTTTACATGAATAACTATATTATAATATGATTCACTTATTCTCATCATTGGAAACAGTAAACTGGTAGGGGATGTTTTCCTAAAAAAATAAGTAATGATTTATTAATATTCAACCAGATTTAGAAAAATTGGTAAAAAGCGACAATAAGAACAAATTCAATTATAAAAACTATTGTTGAAATAATTATTCCTCATAGGTTTCAAGCTTTTTTCATAAAAATAATGTTTTTTTCTTTTATAAGACAAGACTAATAATATAATTTTAATTCTTAAAATCATAGAAAACTTTTTTTTAGAGAACTGATTTTTAAAACAACTAGCTTAGTGAATTGGACATCAAAAATATTTTAAGTAACTTAGAATTAAATTTTTTAGCTTCAAGCTTTGAATTCCAAACCAAAGCTTTTACTCCTAAGTTTTTTTTTAAAAAAGAAATAACATTTGTTGGATACTCAAATATTTCGTTAACCTAAGGGTTCGAGAAACTAAAATAAATCAAAAATTTTTTTACACTAAAAGTATCGTCAAAATATCGAATATGTTAATTTTTGATTGAATTCCATAATATTGCTATTTTGCATTTATACTTATTCGTAAATTATAATTGAAGCCTCGTCAGAGTAAACATGGGATCTAAACAAATATTTTTATTCAAAACTACGAATATGATACAATATTTTCATGAAGCACGAATATTTAGCTTCTTTTGATAAAACTTACTTTTTTTCTTCATTCAAGAAAATTATGTTTCTTGAATCTGGTAGATTTTCTCAAGACAAGAAATATTTTCTTGAATAAAGAAAATATTGTATCATTCGTCTTCGTAACTATTCAAGCAAAGCAGATTTTTGCTGATGTAGCATCATCTTCGACAATGCCTCAATATTAAATTCTCAATCAAATTTATATAGGAAATTTTTTTTTGATTTCTTGAAATTAAAAAAAATTCATTTTCAGGTAATTATTCGACAGTTTGGTTTTAAGTTGAACCCAATGAAAGTACCCATATTTATCTATAAATATTGATAATTAATGCATTAAAAATATTATTCTCGATTCTGGAAGATCAACTATAAATTTAGAATTCTGTTATCATATTTTGACAGTATAATTCGATTTTATAATAAATAAAAAAAAGCTATTCAAAAATTCGAAAGGGCAATTAATTCTTTCAATTATATGATATTTTGAAAGTTTTATTCAGTTCAAATCTGAAACATTAATGAATTGTCCAAAGTTTATTCAATCGAGTCACAAAATGAATCTTTTTTAAAATACTTTTAAAGTAGGTTTAATAATTGATTTCAATATTCTCATAAGCATATTTAAACTAAATGTGACTCATCTGCGAATCCCTAAGATGTCAACACAGCAATAAAATTATTGTTTTCAAATTCTTTCTTACGGAAAACAAGTTAGTTATACTTATGCAGAGACTCTTTTTTCTGTCCTGGACTGATAATGTGAAATATTTATAAAAATTTAGTAAATAAGATCGAAGTAAAATGTCACATCACACAATCTCACGTTTTAAACATAAAAAAATACATAATATAAAAAAACTGAAAAATACCTATTTCTTATCTCTTGAAAACAGCGCAATATTTTACTTCATAGCTTAAAGTCAGCAATCAACAACAATACAAATATAGAAATTTCGAGTTTTTTGGACCATACATTTTTAGAAAGGAAATGTTAAAAGGAAAAAATATAAAATCTTAATCAAAAACTACGATGCCTCACAAATATTAATGTATCAAACAAATTTTGTTGTATGTGGCTTTTCTCGGTTGAGCCTTCCATAATTTCTCTTTTTCAAAATTACCGTTTAAATCTCTTTTTATTTTTTTTCTTCAAATTATGAAGTAACCTAATTCTCATAATTCGAAATTGATATTGAGCATAATTTTCATTTTCCGTGAATTTCAATCACCGTTTACCATAAGTTTAATTTTTCTTGAATTACCGTTTGCCTGAATTTTTTTAATTGAATTGAATTGAATCAATTTAATTGTTTATAGAAGATAAACTCATGCCGAAAATTCTACTTTTGACGGTTTTTAAATTTTGGTTCCTACAATTTTAACTATCCCACGGAATTTTTTTATCAGGGCGGTATGTGGTCCTCAAATTTTTTTAAAAATGATAACCAAATTTCAATCTGGATACTAACATCATTAGTGTTGCGATTTTATAATAAGTATGAAAAAATCGATAAATTCTTGTAAAGCGAAATTGTGTTATACCTCATTTTTTATATATAATTTAAAAAAACAACATTTTTGACCTAATAACCGACATATGAATTTATTATTATTTTTATTGCTTATATTTTTAAAAATGAATTTCAAGAGAAAATTGAGGAATGTTTCAAAACATTTAAATTGATTTCCTGCAGTTTCTAAAAAGAATGTAGATTTTTAAGCAAAGTTTTTCAATTTTGTAAAATTGCGAAGTATTAGAAAAAATTTGAGTATTTTTGAGAGATATTTAGAAGTTTTGTAAATATTGGAAAATAATATCAAACTTAGGAGGATTTTAAATATTCAAAACGTAGATTTTTGAATATTTCATACAAAAAATTTTAAAACTTTTTAAAAATTTTACAAGACTCCAAGAGAATAAAAAAATTTTCTTAAGATTCCTAGAAAAATTTTTTATGATTTTTTATTTTTGAAAATTAATTTTAGGGGATTATTTAAAAATATTTTGAAAGATTTGCAAAATTGGTAGAAAAAAATCTGGAATTTTTTTCGTATCAAAAATAATTTCTTCCGTCAAATTATAATTTTGTTGCATTTTTTTACTGAAAAATCTTTTTTGGTTGGAAAATTAACTATTTTTTTGAAAATTCGTCTCTTTCAGTTGAATTCAACTGTGTTTGATCTCAAATAATTTTGTTCTATTTAAATATAAACAATAACATTTTTCGTTTTGAATTCAAATTTTTTGGTTAAAAATGCAAGTATTTGGTTGAAAATAAATATTTTGGTTGAAATTTTGATTTGGTATATCTGAAATCTTCGAAAATATTTTTGAATTTTCTCAAGAATCTGAGGAAAATTATATTAATATAAACTAAAAAATAAACAAACTTGAAAAATAAATAGTCATTCGAAATTTTTTTATGATGCTATAGTAAATATAAAAAATAAGATACCACAGACTTTCCTTTAACAAGAATTTATTATCTTTTTTTTACTCTTTTGAAACAGAAATTTTTTTTTAGTTCAGGGAAGAATTACTAAAATTAATTTTCAAATAGTAAAAATTGTTGTCATCAAAGGAAGCAAAATTCCTCAAATTTTCATCATGGCAACTTTAAGGCTGTTAATATCCACCTTCAATTTTTTGTTTCTTTTTACCAAAAGAAAGAAATTTCGATTCTGAGGTTTAAGAAAATGTTTTTGAAGAATGGATTTTATGAAACACACTAATTTCAAGTGCTCATTTCAAGGGATTTAAACAAATATTTTATAGGATAAAAAATTATTAATCATGGATTTTATGATATTTTTTAAAATGTTTAGAAAACTTCAACTTATAAGCACAGTCTAGCTTTCAGCAATCATTATTGTAAAAAAAAGATAATTATACAAACTTAACCCTTGGTATACACACTGGGTTACGCTAACCCCGCGCGATTTTGCAAGATCTGTTATTTCGAAACAAGAAGAAGCGCGGAACCGGAAATTTGCCTACATCCGAACCACTAAACAAATATGTTTTTCAGAACATATGGAAAAACCGAAAACACAATTTTGAGGAACCAATCTTGAACTTCCCATACATCAGCATTCAAGCCTATTTATCTTGATTTTTATGTAACCAACAGCCTTTTAGAAAAAACATAATCTTTTCACAAAAATTTTTAAGATGTGTTTGTTTATTTGAAAATATCTATATGTTTTTTTTTATATTTACCACTTTCCAACCCATGCAGTTCAATTCTTGAGGATTTCTCTATAAAAACTGAAAAAAGAAAGGCAAAATTTTTCAATTAAGAACGAGGATATGAGCTGTTAAAGTTTGCCGGGTAAACCTAACCCAGTGTGTATACCTCGTTATAAAACTATAGTGTGTATACCAAGGGTTAAACAATCATAGTCATTTTAACTAAATTATACAATTCATTAAGCTTATTGTTTATTGCTTGAACAATCAGATGCAGAAATTTATTTTATAATTGCTCTGTGATAAATGGTGAAAACAAATATATCAAATCTAAATCTTGATTGAATTAATGGCGTATTAAACTTAATTAAATTAATGATGTGCGTGACAACGATAATACCACCCAGTCGCATGCGATGAAGAATCGATTGGAATAACCTGGCTCCCTTTCTGCGGGAAAATAAATATCCAAACATTATTTTACCGGGAAATAACATTTATAATAAAAACTTATCAAATGCAATCTTTATATTAATTAGCAAGATTGCTTGAAATGGTGGCTTTATAAAAAATATTTTTTACAACAATCTGCAAATCAAATTGAACATAGAAACAAAATTATTATTTTTTCATTTATTGATTCTTAACATTTTTGTTTGAAAAATTCATTTAACAATAAAAGATGAATTCAAACAAAAAAGTTTAATCTCCCTGAAAATGAATAGCTGTCTGATGAAAGAAGTACTTTTTAATAAAGTGCTAAGAAAAAAATTATTTGAACAAATATAAATAGTTGGTAAATGGTAAATGGTAAAAACAGACCTGATATGTTTCAATTTTGGGCTAAATGGTCTATTACAATTTATTGAGTAGTAAGGCACCGCTATGGGCTGGCTGCCCCCACCCTTCCCTCTTCTCCCACTCTCAGCTATACAGATCCTGTTTCGCTAAAAATAGACTTCTTTTTCGGTTGAATAAGTGAGGCCCATCTTATTTCTGTAATAATGGACCCCGATTTTGGTAAAAATAGGTACCACCGAGTTTGCTTAAATAAACGTTCTTGCAGAATGTATATATTTTTCAATTTATTATCGGAATGATTTTGTTTGTTTTTTTGGTAAGTTTTTCTTACAGACTAGCGCTATTCGATAAGCGAAACTTCAAAAATGCCCTAAAGTAGTAGGGCACCACTATGGGCAGACTACGCCCACCCTTTCCCCTTCTCCCACTATCAGCTTGACCGATCCTGTCTCAGTAAAAACAGATTCGGCTTTTGGTAAAAATTGGTTCTTACGAGTTCTTTCAAATAAATTTTTTTTAGAATGTACATATTTTTTGAATTTATTAGTTTAATGTTTCTTTCCTTCTAAGCTTTACATATTGCTCATAGGAAACTATTTTCACGAGACAGGATTAGTCTAGCTGTTAGTAGCAGAAGGGAGAAGGGTGGGGGTAGTCTACTCATAGTGGTGCCTTACTACTTCGGGGCTTTTTTGGAGTTTAACTTACCTACTAGCCCTAGTCAGTAAGTGAAATTTACGAAAAAATATAAAATGTTGCAAATAATAAATTTAAAAATATATATATTATACAAAAACTTTTATTTTAAAAAACTCGTAGGGACCTATTTTCACGAAAGCGGAGTCTATTTTTACTGGGACAGGATTGGTCTAGCTAATTTTACCAAAAGAGGATTCTTTTTTTACGAAGACAAGATTGTTCTAGCTAATTTCACCAAAAGAGGGTTCTATTTTTCCCGAGACAGGATTGGTCAGCTGTTAGGGACAGAAGAGAAGAGAGTGGGGTAGTCGGTCTAAAGTGGTACCTTACTACTTTCAGGCATTTCTGGAGTTTCACTCATCTATTAGCGCTGGTCAATAAGTTGAACTTACAAAAAAAAAAGAAAAAGTTAACTAAATAATAAATTAAAAAATGTATACATTCTACAAAAACTATTATTTTGAAAAACTGATAAGGACCGATTTTCACGGAAGCGGGATCTATTTTAACCGATACAGGATTTGTCTAGCTAATTTTACCAAAAGATGGGTCTATTTTTACCAAGACAGGATTGGTCCATCTGTAAGAGGGAAAAGAGGAAAGTTTGGGGGTAGTCTGTCCATGTTGGTGCCTTACTACTTCGGAGTTTTTTGGGAATCCACAAGCGAGGGGGGGGGGGGTCAAAGTTCAAAGTGGTTTCGTGGAAATTATTCGTTTTTAAACTCTCTCATAAATGTTGATAATCTCCCGCAAGCTGATACCCAAAAAATTCAATCTAATTGTATCCAAAACCAAAATTCTCCCATCTTAATCCCAATGGATTTTTTGCGCGTTTGTGGCTCTTCTCAATATGAACCGATTTCGCTCAAACTTGATGATAATTTTTTTTATGAACCTCACAAAATGGGGGGAAGGGGGCATGCCCTCTATGTGAAAATCAATTTTTTTAATACTTCATACGTTTTTAAAATAACATTAAATTTCAAATAAATAAAATGGCGGAAAAAGGTAAGAGGAGTACGGCTTTAAGTGAAAATCGTAATTAAAAATTTAAATTGTTTTGAAACCCAGGGTGACTGGCTTTCCGCGGTTGGCTGACTTTTTCCAATTTTCCTCGACGTTTCCCTGGTGGACGTTTCGCTCGTTTATTTGCTGTGGCGCAGTGCCCTCTGTACGTAATACTTTAAGCTTATTACGTTATAGTCGGAATAAAGAGATTCAAGAAAAAGAGGATTGCGCTGAGAAAAAACAATTACAATTTTTGGAACGGAAATTTTTTAGTCTTTTATAACAAATACTCACATTTATTGCAAAAATGTCTTTTCATTTGCCCTATTAATTAATGGTAATTAATAATTAGAAAAAAAGCTCGGTTTATTTTCCAATATTTTCTTATGGATTTTACAGAAAATCGTATATGATCGGAGAACGTTATAGATGATTTACAGAAGTTTCTTTATTATAGCGAGAAAATCGTATTAAATTTAATATGAATAATACAATTGTTTTTATTTATTTAGAGTTCATTAAAATTAGCAAATTATTTTTCTCGTTAACAAAATATGACTCGCCGCGGGTGTAATAATTAAATGTTTAATTTTTGCGTTTGAATACATAGTCGAAAGTGAAACTGCTTCGTTGAAAATTCATTTTTTGATTAATGATTTATTATTTTAGTTGAAAAATCTTTTTTCTTTTTCCAAAATTTAACTATTTTGTTGAATATAAAAATAAAAATTTCAACTGTTAATGTAACTATTCTATGGTTAGTTGAACATCAATCTTCTTCAGTTGAAAGTTAAACTATTTATTTGAAAATTTCTGTCTTTGTTGCAACTTTGTCTTTTGTGGTAAAAAATTAATCTTCTTATTGACAAATTAATTTTTTTGGTTGAAAATTCATGTATTTTGTTAAAAATTAATCATTTTGTTCAAAATTCATTTCTTTGGTGTGAAATTTTTTTTTCATTAAAAATTAATTTTTTTATTCATTCAACTATTTATATAAAATGTAACTATTTTATTGATTGAACATCAATCTTCTTGAGTTGAAAATCCAATTATTTGTTTAAAAATTCCTGTATATTGTTAGAAATTTGCATTTTGTGGTAGAATATAATTCTTCGTGGCTACCAATTCACCTTTTTGGTTGAAAATTCAACTACTAGGTTAAAAATTCTATTTAAAATTGAAATATCTGGTTCGAAAATTCATGTATTTTTTTGAAGATTATT
>CAKNXH010002062.1:132095-150799 GCA_932178445.1 Andricus quercusramuli | reverse complement strand
CTTGGTTAAAAATGCAGCTGTTTTGATTGAGAATTCAAGTATTTTTTGGGAAATTTAAATATTTTTTGGTTGAAGCATCATCTATTACAATTTTTGTTTTTGAGAATTCATCTTCTTTTGGTTGAAAAATCCAGAAAAATCAATTAACTGCTTGCTTTAAAGTCAAACTCCTTTTTGAGAAATTAATTTTGTTTTGTTTGATTTATTAATTCAGTTGAAAATGACCTTTTTTAAATTGAAAGTTCATATTTATTGATGAAAATTAAACTATTTGGTAAAAAATTAACTTTTTTGGTGAAAATAATATTTTCTGGTTGAAAATGTAACTGTTTTGTAGATAATTGGCCATTTTGGCTTTAAAATTCAATAGTTTGATTGAAAATTTACGTATGTTGTCAAAAAATCGTATTTTCTGTAGAAAATTAACTTTCTTGGTCGAAAATTCATCTTTTTGATTGAAAATTTAATTATTTTGGTTAAAAATGAATTTTTCTTGGTTGAAAGTTCAACTCTTGTTAAAAGTTTGTCCTTTTGGATCAGGATTCAACTATTTTGTTAACAATTAATTTTTTTATCAATTCAACTGGTTGAAAATCGTCTTTTGGTAGAAAATTAATTTTTCATGTTAGAAAAATCATCTTTCTTGGCTATAAATGAACTTTTTGTTGAAAATTGACCTGTCTTCGAAAAAATTCATCTTCTTTGTTTGAATGTGGTGCTATTTGGTTAAAAAATCAACTATCTGATTGTTAATCAGATCATTTTGGTTAAAAATCTGAGGAATTTAAAGTGTTTTATATTGAATTCCACATGGTTCTCACATTAATTTGATTATAAATTTATTCTCCTATTATTCCCCTAGTTTCTTGAAAAATCACCCTATTTCCCCTTTTTTGAGAGAATTTCGTGATTGATGTATTCTTACTAAATATTAATCAGTTTAAATAACAGAAGGAATATTTATTTTTATTTGTATAATCGATATTTCCGTAAAAAAGGTCGATTGATTTTAATTGAGTCGAAATTAATGTGATACTTTACTATTTGAAAAATATTACTACTTAATTCTTTTTCCATTTGGGAATTGATAAATATAATTTTACAATTCAGAGAAGGAAGCACCACTACGTAAAAAATACATTAGTCGGGTAGTAGCGCGTTATTTTTATCTTCATTTTATCGACCTTACCGTTAGAATTACAATTTTTGGGGTGGCCGGTTTAACCTGAAGGAATTAGTTTTCTAATAAAGTTTAACTTTAAGAAGTTTTATCATTGTTTAGCGTAGCTTTGAAAAAGAAAAATTAGATTAAATTATTTTCTCTTTTTTATACTTCAAAGTTGAATTACTTGAAATATAAACATTCAAACTTGAAACATTTCCACATTTTAGGAAAAATACGAATTACCCAAAAGATATTTTGAAGGTTTAAACGTTTTAAAACTATTCAAAATTTTGAAAGCTTTCAAGAGAAAAAAATTTGCTTAAGATTCATGGAAAAATTTGGAATGATTAAAAAAAATGAATTCTAAGAGAAAATTGAAAATGATGATATAAAAGAGTGATTTGATATTTAAAACCGGGGACAAAACGAGAATTTGGTGGGGGAAAATTAGTAGACACCCTATTAACTATGGGAAATTTTTTTACAAATTCGTTGAAATATGTAAAAACTACAAAAAAGCTGTGCCGCATTACCCGCTAGGCAGAGCCGGTTTTTTATCAAGATTTCTTACCGACATCGCGAACATGCTACAGCTGAACTGGTTCTTATCCGTGCTAAGTTTCTAGAATGTTCTGAATGACGTCATGATATGATATTGCGTAAAAACAAATTTTGCGCAAACATTTGCCCCCATATCAAATTATAACTGTACACTGGCATCTTTTTCGCATTAAATAAATAAATAAAGGACTTTTTTAATTAAAGGTATTATCTATGAGAAAGCAATACGTCATCCTTGTTTTTCTCGTAGTTAAAATAATTGAGATAACCTTAAAGTTGTTTACGTAAAATTCGTTTCTCACGATTGCACAGTATCATTTTATGACGTTATCCAGAACGTTCTAGTCTTCAACTAAGATAGGAATCTTGATCTAGAACTAGAACTAGAATTTCGAGCTTTAAACAACTTTTTACCTGTTTTTTTTTTGTAACGAAAACACTAAAAAAATTGTTATTCCTGAAAGGTAGAATTTCGGGACAAATAGGAAAGTTGAAAAAGGAAGTCATTTGGGATGAATTGCCCGGAATGGTAGTCGGAAATGAATCTTTGTTTTGGTCGTAGATTAGACGTGCTCATGCACATCATATCGCTGATTCAGCTTATTTAATACGGACTCCATGCCCGTCATCAAAAGGTTGATTCAAATGATTCTTAGGGTTATATCAAGATAGGCGATGTGTTCATTTTTAATAGCGGATACTTGACTACATCACTAAATTCTTGCCACTCGCTGTGTGTGACGTCAGACCAGGTATTAAATGCACGCACGCATTTACCCTATTCTAAATTCGTATTAGGCACATGCATGCTGACTCAGTTTGGGAATTAGAAGGGGAAACAGCGGCAGCTGTCGTTCCCATGCATTCGCGTAGTTGTAGTTGGATTGTCATTGGTCCGAACTTGGACTGCAGAAGGAGAATTTTATTTCTCTGACCATATGGGCACTACTAATGCTCAAAATATTACTGACTAATTGGATAGTTCTACAAAAATTCTATATAAAAATTTATGTTGAGCAAATGCTCTCGAGAATATGCTCAGCATTCAAGCTCCGACAGAGCATTTATAGAGCACTAAAGAGAATTTAAAGCATTTATTATTTAAACAAATATATATCATAATTAATACACACACTTTTACAGAAACATTCTAGAATGAAATGGACGAATACTTTTTTTAAACTGCTGAGCTGCTATAGGTCAGATAATTCCAGAAAGTTAGGGAATGTCAGGAATAACCTGACAAAAGTTAGGGTATTTTCGATAAACTAAAGTTAAAGTTAATATTATTATTATGGTTGAGAATTCATCGTTTTTTGTAGAAAATTGAACTAGGGTAAGGAGGGGCAGCGCCAACCGGTGGGGCAAAGGCGACTTTGCTTATAACATCGCTATTATTTAACAATTTTAATATTACTTTGCATTAAATAAATGTATTTTATCATAGAGATAGTGTTACGTACTAAAATCTTGAAAATTAACGATGAAAAAGAAAAATTATGCAGAAAACAGTTTTGACAGCGAAAGAATGGAAGATTCGCTGGCAGAAATATAAAGTTTTCAACATTAATGGCAATACTTAGAGTATGAAAATTTGATATTTTGACAGATAAAACAATATCACATTATGCGATTATAATAATTGAAAGTAATTCAGGTCCAAAGTATAATAAATATTGTAAATAATTGAGGCCTCACCAGTGGGGCAAGCCCGACGAAAATAATATTTTACACGTGCTTAGGTTATGAACGTATCATAAGTTTTGTCGATAAGTGATCGGTAATGTAGAACAGCCAATCTTCTGGGCTACATGCAAGAAACTATTAAATATTATTATTTTAAATCCGGTCGGTAGAGCGGGTGTTTTGTATTGGTATGGTAGAAATCTTTGCACGTAGTCCGTCTCTAGTGCAATGTCAACGCATAAGAGGTTATATCACAGCTATCACTATTTTTATTAAAAATAACTTATTCTTCTTGCTGGAAATGTTTTAAGGTAATTTTTCCAGTATATAAAATACCATAGAAGCGAACCATCATGTTTTGCCAGCTTCAGATGTTTTGATTTTCATAAAAAGCTGCGGTTGGCTTTGCCCTCGGGTGTGGGGCAAAGCCGACGAAATACAGCTTGCTGGAAATAATTGAATTATTAAAGCATTGTTTCATTAATGTAATTAATACTTATAGAAATATGATATACAATAATGTAGGACTCGAAATGAATAAAAAAGTGGATCAGTTCCACATCTTATCAACTTTAAAAAAATCATTGACTGTTAACTGGTTTGCGCTGCCCCTCCTTACCCTACTTAGTTGGAAGTGGAACTACTTTGTTAAAAATTTATTTATTTGGTTGACGTTTCATCATTTTAGTTAAAACCTCCTACTTTTGTTCAAAATTCAGTCATTTTGTTGAAAATTATGTTTACCAGATGAAAATTAATTGTTTTAACTGAAAATTTAACTCGTACATGTTTGGTTCACAATTTACCTTCTTATGTTAGAAATTCAAATATTCGGTTTGAAATTCCTGTATTTGATTGAAAACTCGAATTTTGTGGGAGAATATTTAATCTTCTTGGTGACTAATTCATCTTTTTGGTTGGAAGTTCCTTCAAAAATTCAAATATTTGATTGAAAATTCATGTATTTTGTTAAAAATTCATCTTATTGGTTGAAAATTGATTGAAATTTATAAGCGTTCCATTTTTTTATCGGAGATTTCTCTTTTCTAATAGAAATTTAATCTTCTTGATTTAAAATTATACTACTTCGTTGAAAATTTACTTAAATTTTATTGAATATTAAGATTTTTACTGAAAATGAAACTATTCTATTTTTAGTTGAACATTCATCTGTTTTCGGTGAAAATTTAACTATTTGTTGAAAATCCGTACTTTTTTCTGTAAAAGAATACTCTCACTAGTTGAAGTTTCATCTTTCTGGTTAAAAATGAATTTTGTTTGTTTAAGAATTAGTTTCTTTTCTCTTTAAAAACGTATTTTACTAACTGAAAATTTAACTATTTTATTTTTGATCGATAATTTATCTTTTTACTTGAAAATTCATGAGTTTAGTTCAAAATTAATTTTTTTTTAGTTGATGATTGATCATTTTAGTTGAAAATTCACATTAACTATTCCATTTTTTGTGAAAAATTTACCTTTTTTGATAGAAATGTAATCTTTCTTGTTGCAAAATTATCTGAATAGTATAAAATTTATTTATTTTTTTTGTTAAGAATTCATTACTGTCATTGAAAAAAAAAACAATTTAGTTGAAAGTTAGTTTTTTTGTTGATAGAAAAATCATCTTTTGAATTTTGGACTGAAAAATCCACCATTTGGACAAAATTTCATGTTTTTGGTTGAAAAATCATCATTGTGATTAAAAATTCTTTTCTTTAGTTGAAAATTTGTTTTTTTTTTTAGTAGAAAATTTAATTCTTTTATTTTTGGTCAACCAATCTTTTTTTTTACGAAAAAATATATTTGATTAAAAATTCGTTTTTCTTGGTTGAACATTTATTTTTCTGACATTGTAACTATTCAAATTAACATTTTATTTCATGTACTTTGTTGGAAATGAGCAATTGGTTAAAAATTCATATTCTTGGTTGAAGATTTAACATTTTATTAAAAAATTCATTTCTTTGCTTGAAAATTCGTTTCTTTTTAGTTGAAAATTAATTAATTTTGCTGAAAACTTTTTTTTTCTCCGAGGACTTAAACTCTTTAGAACACTAGCTGTGACTAATTGAATTGACCAATTTCCAATTCATGTATTTTGTTAATATTAATTTTTGTTGGTAGACAATTAATTCTTATGGTTCAAAATTCATTTCTTTGGCTTGAAAATTATTATTTTTTCAAATTGAAAATTAATTTTTATAACTAAAAATTTTTCTGTGTCTTGAAAATTTTTACCTTTTTGGTTTAAAATTTATCTGTTTGGCTAAAAATTTAACTATATCGTTGATAATTTATTTTATTCGCTTAAAAACTTATTTCTTTAACTGAAAGTTAAACTATTCTATTTTTTGTTAAAATTTCATCTTTTTTAGTTGAAAATTGATCTATTTTGTTAAAAACTGGTCCTTTTTGGTATAAAATTAACCTTTTTGGTTGAAAATTCATCTTTTTGTTTGAAAACTTATCTGTCTGACTGAAAATTCAACTATTTCGTTGAAAATTTATTTTATTTGCTTAAAAACATATTCCTGAAACTTAAAATTGAACTATTCTGTTCTTTGTAGAGAATTTATCTTTCTTAGTTGAAAATTTATCTATTTTTTGAAAAAAAGTCTTTTTTGGTAGAAAATTCATCTGCTGGGCTGAAAATTTGAATTTGTATTGAATTTGGTTGAACTACTTTGTTAAAAATTAATTTAATTGTTTGAAAATTTAACTATTTTGTTCAAATTTCCTATTTTTAAAGTAATTTTTTGAAATGAAATCTTAACTTTATCATGTTTAGTTAAAAATTCACCGTTTTTAGTTGAAAATTAAATTATTTGGTTAAAAAATTAATTCATTGATAATTAATTATTTGGTTGAAAATTCGTGTATTCTGTTGAAAATTCGTCTTTTTTGAAAAAATGTAATCTTCTTAGTTGAAAATTCAACTATTTGGTTGAAAAATGAACTACCGTGTTAAAAATTAATTTTATTAGTTCTGAAGATTCACCCCTTGTGAGAAAATTGAACTATTTTGCTGACAATTCGTTTTATTTTGTTTGCATTTTTCTTTGAACTGAAAATTTAACAGTTCCATTTTTAGTTGAAAATTGATCGTTTTTAGTTGAAAATTCATCTATTTGTTTGAAAATTACCTTTCTGGTTAAACATTCAACTGTTTTGTAGAGAATTTGCCTTTTTGGCTTGAAAATTCAACAATTTGGTTTTTGTTTTCTTTCTTGACTGAATAATATCTTTCTTGGTAGAAAATTCGTCTTTTTATTGTGAAAAAACATCTATTTTTGTAGAAATTTAAACTTTTTTTCTTTAATTCGTCTTTTTAGATTTAAAATTAATCTTTTTTGGTACAAAAGTTTTTATTTGAAAATTCAACTGTCTCCCTAAAAATCGTCTTTTTGGTTTTAAAGATTAAACTATTTTTGGTTAAAAGTGTAACGGTTTTTTGTTTATGTTTAATCTTTTTTCTTTTGAATTGAAAATTCAGCTTTTGCTTGAAAATTCAACTATTTGGTTGTGAATGCAACTGTTTGATAATTAATTTTTTGTTTGTTGCAAATTCATCTTTGTAGGTTGAAAAGTTGTTAATTGAAATTTCAATCTTTCTTCTTAAAAAATCGTCTTTTTGGCTTGAAGATTGAACTGTTTGTTTAAAAATGTTTTTTTGTTCAAGTTTATTCTTTTTTGTTTAAAAATTCAACTATTCGTTTAAAAACTCATCTTTTAGGTTAAAAATTCAACTATACGGTTAAAAATTCAATTAATTTGCTGAAAATTCGTATATTTTGCTTGAAAGTTCAAGTATTTGGTTGCAAATGCAACTCTTTGTTGCTGAAAATCCAACTGTTTTCTAAAACATTCAACTTCTTAGCTCAAGACACACCTCTTACGTTGACAATTTATCTTCTTTGGTATAGAAAATTAATATTTTTTGGTTGAAAATTCAACTAATTTGTTGAAAATGCAATATATTTTGACTCCAAATCTTGAATGTTGCATATAAAATTCAATACGGTATGTATACATTATTTTTATTCCAAAGAATTGGGTCAAACACAGAAAAAACTAAGAATAAAATTTTTTGCAGGAAATTTTTTAGAGCGATAAAGTTTTGTTCAGCCAACTTCGCGTCTTTCAAAATACATGTGTTTGTCATGGAAAAACAAAAGAAAGTTTAACCGATATTTGTGTAAAGTTTATCCTGTGAAGTTAATTTTTGTTGCAAAGAATCTTTCGTCGGAAATCGATGTAAAGTTTATCTTCTGTTTTTTTCTGTGAATAAGCTTTAAAGTCTGAAGTTGATTTGAAGAGATTCACTGAGAAATTATATGATATAAATAAGAGGTATTCCCTTACATTCTTACAAGATGTACACTGTTAAAAATAATATTAAATTTAATATACCCATGTGCATTAAAATTAATATGTCAATCATATGAAATCGCTATTAAGAGCGTGTATATTAAATTTCATACACATTCATGCTAATCACTTGCAAGAAAAATCAGATAATTCCATTTTACACAAATTCAAAATAAGTTCAACATGAATTTTCGACTCTAAATAATAAAACATGATACCTTCTTCCAGTTAATCAAAAATATGACTGGATTTCAAGTCGAAAAAATCAATTAAGCAAACAAATAACAGACCTAACCTAAAATCAACTGTACTAGCATTAAATTTCTACTATTTAGACTGGATTTTGGAAAAAGTTCCACCCGTACGTCGCACTCTAATTATGAATAACAATTCAGTCGATGAATTCTAGATTATTAATTCAATTGCGAATATTTGACAAGATTTAAAGAAATGAAAGCACTTTGAGTTTTCATGCACACTGCTATACCGACCTGTATATTAAATTTAATACACATGTATATTAAATTCACTACACCCATGTATGTTAAATTTCAGTAGCAGTAGTGCATATTTGCTCTACACACATGTATATTAAATCTCATACAGATTTTTCTAACAGTGTATGATCTCATGTAAAGAATCTCGTGCATTTCCTCATTAAGATTTCAACCATGCCTGCATTTATTTAATGGATGTCCGTGTATCGAAAGCTTGACATAATCTTCATCATTATCATCACGCACGTTGCATTCGAATTTTGTGGATGTAATTTGTTTGCGAACAAGGTTTTCGACGCGTGGCTACATAACATATTTACAGAGTCGACCATTGTGTTGGGAGTCGATGTTAACAATTGTTAATCGATGATGATTATCATGATCGTCACTTCTTCTTAGACAAGCGTGCCGACAGTAAGATAGTACTTACGATGTTTTCGTTTATTGGTAATTGTCGAATTGCAGGAACATTTTAGCACCTACAGTGGCAATCACATTATTATAAGGAATTAAATATTTTATAACGGAAATTGATCTTATCACATCTACAAATTTAAAATACAAAAGGGGCAGTATATAAAATAAGAAATAATAATGAAATTCGTACATGAAATACAGAAAGTGGATTTGAGGTTAGGAGATTGATGAAAGAGAGCGCGAGCTTTTAAAAAGTTCAAAAGTGAATAATGTAACGCATGTCATTTAGGAAAAACGAAATATTTAACTATTGTGGATAATTTTTTCGAATATAAGTAAGGTGACATGATAAATTAAAAGTCTAATTGTGACTATTATTTTTTATTTCAATAAATACGTTTTAAACTATAAAAATGGAAGCAATGTAACAGTAGTACAATCTGCAATTAAAGATTCAAAACATTCACTGAAACTATTTACATGATTTATTATGCAGTATCACAAATGTATTACCTGTGCTGTAATATAATTTCCAGCACATCTCTTCCCTTCTAATTGACTTATTCAGCTCACTTCTTGAGAGGTGTATATTTATAAATAGAGGTTAGAAAACAGTAAAAAAAACCAGCCCACCTGATCCACGCGCACGCGCATATAAGCAGTCGTACGCTCTTCTAGTGTACCGTACGGTAATGATGCGAGAAAAATTATGAAGTTCAGCCTTTTTTAATATTTATAAAAAATTAACAGATTTTAATCATAAAAAGTCACCTACTTATGAAAGAGAAGACCGTTGAGCAAGTAACGGAATGGTTTTTCTAATTTTTTTTTCACTCCGAAACTGGTTTGGAGCGCACGTACGGGAATGACGTTTTTGTTATAAAAATGCACTTTTCAGTTTTAATATCAGATTCACAAAAAGAAGAGTTAATATTTTAAGCTGAATTTTATAGAATCTTGTATTAAACGATACGCCTAATATTTTTGTATTTATTACTCAACTGTAACTACAATATTTTACTAGAAAAAAAGAGGTACGGTAATGACGTCTGAAATGAAAAAAATCGAGGGACATACTTTTAGATTTATACAATATTATTAATTTTATATAAAAAATGTGCATACATTAAATTTATGTTCATGTGAAGTTCACAAACTTGATGCGTTAAGCATTTTGCAGGTTACTGTCTAAAAAAAAGGAGAAAATATGTTTATCCTTGTGCAAAGTGAGGTTGAGACGCCGTACGGTAATGAAGTTTGGGGTGTTCTTATATTAAATTAAAGTAAATAGGAACAGAAATGAAAAAAAGAACATACCAGTTTGTAGAGCATGATAAATTGTTGTTAGTTCAACCCTAGAACATGGTTATTATATGGACAGTAAAATATTTGGTTGGCCGAACTAAATTTTTTGGCTATTTTAACAAAATCTTTTAGTAGATGGAATATTTGGTTGATTTAAGAAGAAACTTTGTTTGGGTCAATTAAGTATTTTGTTGAAACAACGAAAATTTATTTGATTCTACCAAATTTTCATTCATATCCAAGAAAACAGTTTTTTTTTGGTTCAAGGTAGCAAGATTTGCTTTGGAACACCCCAGAAAATCTTACTCAGATTTTATAATCTTAGAAAATGAACATACATATAAATTCTCTTGAATAAATAAACGTGAAACCTTAATGGAAAAAGATTCAGAAAAGAAAGTGCGTTGTCTTGCAAACGTATAATTTTATATTTTATAATTTTTTTGGCTGAGAATTCATTTTGTGGGTAAAATTTCAATATTTGGTCCAGCGTTCTATTATTTTGTAGACAATTCAAAAATTTGTGTTATAAAGTCATTCTCTTTGGTGAAAATTGGTCTTTTTGGATCCAAAATATTACAAATGAACTTTTTTGTTGAAAGTTCGTATTTTTGGTTTGAAAATTCCACTAGTTGGTAGAAAATTTGTCTTTTTGACATGCAAATTTAACATTTCGGATGAAGTTTTTTTTCTTTATTGTCTGAAAATTCTTTCTTGATTGAAAATTCAACTCTTGTTGAAAATTTGTCTTGGTTTAAAAATCCATCTCTTATCGTAGAAATTTAATATTTTCTGCGTAAAAAGCAATTGGTTGGTTGAAAGTTAAATTGTTTCGTAGAATCTTCTCTGTGAAAAATTCATCTTTTGGGTTGAAAATTAATTTCCTTCATTGAAAATTGACCTTTTTGGTTGAATATGAATTTCTTTGGTTGAAAATTTATCCTTTTAATTAAAAATTTATTTCTGTGGTTGAAAATTGAACTATTTTGTTAAAAATTCTTTTTTTATTTAAAATTACTTTTTCTAACTAAACATTTATCTAGTCTATTTTTTTTTAAATCCATCTTTTTTGCCATCTTATTGCTAAATAATACGAATTAATCCTTATTAATCTTTTTTTGTTGAAAATTCATCTTTTTGGTGGAAATTGAACTATTTTGTCAAAAATAGTTTTTTTTTTGATAATTAATTTTTTTGATTGAAAATAGTACTATTCCGTTTCTGGTTGATATGGATTTTTTTTTTCTCTCTTGACTGAGAAAAATTCATTTTTTTTTTGTCGAAATTTTATCCCTTTCTTTTTGGTCGAAAAGTCATTTCTTTGGTTGAAACTTGAACTATTTTCCTGAATTTCTTTTTAATTGAAAATGATGTTTTTAACGGAAAATTTAACTATTCCAATTTTGTGGGAAATTGTTCTTTTTTAATTGAAAATAATAAAGATTTTTTGTTTTCAGTATAAATTTAATACTTTTTGGTTAGAAACGTTTGGTTCAAAAGTTAACTTTTTTGTTGGAAATTAATTTTAAACGGAAATTGGAATGGATCCATTTTTTGTTGAAAATTGATCTTTTTTAATTGAAACTTCGTTGATTTTGGTATAAATTTAATATTTCTGGTTAAAAACGCATCTGTTTGGTTAAACAATTAACTGTTTTGTTGAAAATTCATTTTATTTGGTTGAAAATTAATTTTTTCATCTGAAGATTTAACCATTCTATTTTAAGTTGAAAATTGATATTTTTTATTGAAAATTCAACTATTTTGTTGAAAATACGGAATTTTTTGGGTAGAAAATTTTTTTCCTTGGTTGAAAATTCATCATTTTGGTAGAAAAATCAACTCTGTGGTTAAAAATTCATCTGTTATGTTGAAAATGCGGGTGTGGATTTACTATTTTTTTTACTATAAATTTTTCTTATATAAAATCTTTCAATCTGTATGTGCTTTGTCACTAAAAGTTCTCAAGATAAATTCAGAAAAAAAAACTTTGCAGTAACAATACTGATCTTCTATTTAAGTTTTTTTTATACAGGAAGGAAAATTTATTATGTTCAAGAAAAATGACAAATTGTTCAGTAGTAATAATAAAAAAATTTTCGCTGATTCAAGCAGCGAATATTCGCTGATTCGCAGCGGTATACTCTAGGCTGGTTGAATCAGCGCATATGCGCTGCAAATCAGCGAAATTTCGCTGATTCAGGTTTAGAGAGTGGTTGTTCAAAATTTGAAATGTTTGCTTCTTCACTTTGGTATTACCTTGACATTAAAGTACACCTCCGAGATGTCGTGTTTTATCAACTCTTGGACAAAAAAAAAACGGGAACCCATTTGGACCTTTGCCAAAGTTCCTGTTTCCCTCGCTGAGTATAGGTACGAACTACGAAAGTACTCGTACTTCGATGCAGGTTGCGGAAATTGCGGCTTGAGGTTATCAGTTCAACCTTCTGCCAAGAATGCATGTAACTGTCGAACCGACCTCAGAATGTTTAAAATTATAGTTTTACTGTTTACTGTTCATTAAAATGGAGAAGTAAGCAAACAAAACATGATAAACTCATTCGAAATGATTCTTCAATAATTAGACAATTGCTGTATCTCAAAGATATCCGAGCATAGAAGAAAAATTCAGATAGGATCATATAGAGGAAACCAGGTGTGTGTTGTCAAATATTATCGAATTACTGAACCCATAAGCGTACCATTTGTAATTAATTTTTTTAAACATGGATTTATCATGTTTTGTTTTCTTACTTACCATTTTTAATGTGGACGATAATATTTTGAAAAAGGACGCTGGTGCTACTATTTTTTCACATTGCCTTGAAACATATTTTCAAACTTCTTCGATATATTGGCTAAAAGAACACAATATGTTTTGTATTCTTACTTTTTAATTGTTTTTTTTTTCTTGCATCTGGAAGCGGTTTTCTGTGATCTCTACGATTTGAAAAATTAGTTGCTTCTCTTTTTTGCGTTTTGTGCGTGATTTATTGGAAGTATTTGCATCTCGTTCAGACAATCATTGATGAATGATAATGATTTTGTTGTCTCTGTGACTTCTTGAAAACATTTGAGCATATCCCATTTTTCGACATCTTCTTTTAAAAGTGAAGTGACTTTTTAGCAATGTTATCTTTTCTTTCGTACCTAATGGATCGAATTTGTTTCTGATCTTCCGAGTATTCCTCATGAGAGGTATGTTCTAAAAGACAATTTAAAATACAACATTCAACAGTACAAAGCATATTAAGTTTCGAATATTTTTATTGTTTAATGTTACTCAAACTTTAATACATATTGAGTACAATTTAAACAAGTAATAACTTTCGAAATATTGATTTTCGAGAAAATTGCAATAGAAGAAAATTGTGCAGATCTACACAAGAGGAATACGACTGTACTAAATATACTTTGCTTTAAATTTATACAGTAAACCATTTTCATGATTCAGAAAAAAATATCAAGGTATGATGTACATTTTTAAAAATGGATGTTGTTTTAACCCTTTTATTTAAGTCAAGTTGTGGTAACGCTGATTACTTAGCCAAACGAGTCCTTCAAGATTATAGTGTCGACGCGTGAAAAGCTAAAATCCCCCTTGATGATAAGCTTTAGCGGCATTGCACTTGAAGATGAACAGGAACGCGATTCGTTTTTGGATAAAGTCTCTTGTCACTTCTCGAGAACTTTTCTGGATGCTTCTATTGTCAACCCTCGTGGCTAAAGGTACTTCGTACTTTCCATCCACCCTCATCACATGAACGGAGAGGGTGTCCCCAAATAGCGTGCATCTCTCTCAGTTGTAGGGCTCTTCGTTAAGAGCGGTTTAATATAACATGCGAAGCCGAGGGGAATAAAACCACCTCCCTTTATCCAATACTTTATACTCAACAAAGAGGTATGTGTCACCCTCCAAGAGCAACCGATACGACGATACCTAATCTGTGGGATTGACTTACCGGCTGAAGCCAAATAATTTTCATTAACTTTCGATTTTTATTCCTACACTTGAACGCACATTCAATTGAATGGTCTCACCTGTAAATGTGACTTATTATTTTACAAATTCTATCAAAGATTGCACACCCAGAAAAAGATTTGTTTGAATTAACACAATTTTAGGTGAATCAGGGTGTCTAGCGTCCTGGAAATCCTTGAAAACCTGGAAAAGACCTGGAATTCGTTTTTACCTGGAAAAGACCTGGAACAACCTGGAAAAGTCCTTGAATTTTGGTCATATAGTTCTGGAATTTTTGTTCTTTTAAAGCAAAAATAGTTTTTTAAACTTTTTCTCTGCTGAACGAAAAAAATTACCTCTTTAACAATAGACTGTTTATTTATCACAGTGAGAATCACGAAAGTACAATGGAAATGGTATTTGAATATTAATGGTTAGAGCAAGTAAAAATTGGTCCGGGCAAAGTTAGAGAATAAAGGGACTAGTAATTATTTTAGTTCGTTATTTATTTGCCTTGTATTTTAATTTCTTTTCTTACAGTTGCTCAATCCTGACGACTGTAATTGTAGTGACAAATTTTATTATTTGGTTGCAAATTCAACAATTTTTATGAAAAAGTGATAATTTTTATTTGAAATATCTACTATTGCATTATTCGTTGAGAATTCATATTTTTTTGGTTGAAAATACCTTTTCTTGGTTGAAAAATAATTTTTAAACTAAAAACGTAACTATTTTTGGCTGAAAATTGATATTTTTTAAATTGATAATTCAATCACTTGGGTAAAACTTGAACCACTTTGTTAAAAATTTATTTGTTCGAGGGTTGACCTCTTTCATTGAAAATTTAAATATTTTGCTGAAAATTCTTTTTTCAATTGAAAATTAATTTGTTAACCTACAAATGTAACTTTTCCAGTTTTTTTTTGCTGAAATTTAATCTTTTTTTTTTTAGTCAAAAATTGGTCTCTATTGTTAGAAAAGTAATTCTGTTGGTAGAAATGTTCTCTCTTTTGATTAAAACGGCAATTTTTTGGTTAAAAATGAACATTTTTGTTGAAAATTAATATTTTCTGGTTGAAAATTCTGTCTTTTGGATTGAATGTTCAACAATTTCATTGACATTTTTTCCTGTCTTGGCTGAAAAATCTTTATTTGTTGAAAATTCATCTTTTTGATTAGAAAATTCGTCTCTTTGGTAGAAAATTAATAATTTCGGATTGAAAATTCAGATTCATCATTTTAGTTGAAAATTCCTCTCTTCGTTTCAAAATTCAGTTATTTAGTTCAAATCTATTTTACTGGAAATTAATAATTTTTAGTTAAAAATTAAATTATTTGTCTGTAAATTGGTGTATTTTGTTGAAAATTTGTCTTTTTTGGTAGAAAATTAATTTTCTTTGTTGAAAATTCGTAGTTTTGGTTAAGAATTCATGTTTGTAGGTTAAAAGTAAATTCATTTCCTTTTTACTAGAAAATTTATTCTCTTTATCAAAAATTCAATTACTTGGTTGGAATCTAAAAAAACTTTAATAAAAAATCATCTTATTGGCTGAACATTGAACTATTTTGTTGAAAAAACTGTATTGTTGTATGAAAATTTATTTTTGAATTGAAAATTCAACTATGCCATTTTAGGTTGGAAATTTATCGTTTTTAGTCGAAAATTTAACTATTAAATTTTTCATTAAAAATCACCCTTTTTTGGTTTAAAATTCAATCTTTTGGTTGAAAGTAGAACTACTTTGTTGAAAACTCATTTTATTTGTTGAAAATTGAACTATTCTGTCAAAAATTATTTTTTTCTGCATTACATTTTTTTTCTGAAAATGTAACTAATCCAGTTTTGGGTGAAAATTCCTATTTTTCTTCAGTAAATTTATTTATTTATTTTTTATTTATTTATTTATTTATTCCTAATTGAAAATTCAACTACTTTATTGAAAATTAAACTACTTTTCTTAAAATTTATTATATTGGTTGAAGACTTAACTATTTTATTGAAAATCCTTTTTTTTCTACGAAAATTAATTTTTTAAACTGAAAATTTAACTCTTCCATTTTTGGAAGGAAACTTATCCCCTTTAGTAGAAAATTCAACTATTCGGTTAAAAATCGATGTTATTATTTGTTTGCAAATTGGTTTATTTTGTTGAAAATTTGTCATTTTTTGGTAGAACATTAATTTTCTTTGTTGAAAATTGGTTGTTTTGGTTAAGAGTTCATCTTTGTAGGTGAAAAGTTAAACTATTTGGTTACAAATTTAACTATTTTGTTGAATTTTTCTTTAATTCAACTCTTTGGTTGAAAATTCAACTATTTTATTAAAAATTCGTTTTTTTTGTCAAAAAGCTTAGAAGCTTTTTATAAATTGCGAAAGGTTTGAAAGGAATAAAAACATTTTCTTAAGATGTCTGGGAGAATTTTTAATGATTTTTTTAATTAAAAAAATGTATTCTAAGAGAAATTCTAAAAAGATTTCAAAAGATTTTCAGAACTGTCAAAAAAGAACCTGGAAGATATTAAGGCACTTTTTTAATTTTGCAAAATTTGTAAAAAAATGGGGAAAAAATCGAATCATTTTGAAAGATATTCAAAAATTTTAGAACTCTTGAAGAGATTGAAAATATTCTTAAACTTTAAATAATGTTCGGAAATATATTTATATATTTTATAAACAAGCTGATATTATTTATTTCCTTGTTCTCAGATCTCAAAATATAATTTTAGCTCGAATTTAAGTGTTTGAAAACTTTTAACAAATAAGTTAATAAATAGTTATGAGAAATATTTATTTTATATTAAGAATGATTTTTGTCCTAAAATTGAAAAACTACACGTGCGCGTAGCGCGCAATTGATGATGATGATAGTGTTACCATATTATAAAATCGTTAAGGAATGAATCGATAATGTTAAATTATTTCTTTCTATTTCGGCCTAAGAATTAAAAAAGGCCATTTCTTCGTGAGAAAGTCAATAATTTTATTTTAACTAATAAATAATAAATCTTGCCTAATCATTTCTTTAAGTCTTATAGTTAAGGATGTAGTAAAGTTATCTCATGTTCAAAAATAATCATTGTTAAAAATGATTTATAAAGTCAATAAATGTATCCCATTGTTAATTGTAACTAATTTTAGAACAGAGCTGAAGGCAAACTTTAGAAAAAATATTTCAGGTTGTAATTTTTTATTCAACAATATAGAGTTTTATGTTTTTGCTTTCTCTTCACCTAAAAGTTGCAATAATTATTTAATTCTAATCTTGTAAGGCTAATTTTATGCCTTGAAAGATTCTCTACAAATCTCTTTGGTACCTTCTTATTTACAAAAATTTATTTAAGAAAAATATTATTTACAAATTAGCAGTTGTCTCATTCCTAAATTTAATATAAATGTTATAAATAAAAACGTAACGAAGAGATTTGTAGAGAATCTTGCAAGGAATAAAATGAATCCTGTGAAATTAGGATTTAACAATAGTTGCAACTGTTACTTAAAGAGAAAGCAATAACACAAAACTCTAAATAACTAATATTAAATAACTAATATTAAATAACTAATATTAAATAAACAATTTTAACCTGAAATATTATCTTCTAAAGTTCGCCTTCATTACTCTTACAAAATTAGTTACAATCAACAATGCTTAATATTCTCCTCGATTTTATCATTTATTTTTAACAATGCTTATTTCTGAACTTGTGATAACTTTTGTACATCCTTAAACAATGTGAATTCGATTCAAGAACAAATTAAAAAAATATTATTTTGTTTAAATATCATAAGATGTACAGTATATACCCTGTACTGCTAAAATGAATTATAAAATAGATTCTGTTTAGACGAAACATTTAAGTAACGAGGAGTTCTGTTTCTAAAAAAGAAAGATGAGAGCTGTTTTTTTTTTTTTTTTTTTTTTTATGAAAGAAACTTGAACTTAAAGAGAAGAATGAAGTTCATTAGTATACTGCGATTCGAGTACGGTAAATCCAGGTTGAGGTAGAGCTTCGACCTTTGAAAAGAATTACTTCTGGGCTCCTGGGCACATCAGCACCCATTGTGCTTGGCATTATATTTCGGTTATGTTACGCGAAATGCTCGCTATTATATCCCTATTCTCAATTCTATGTCAGCAGGTAGACAAACCTGTGGAATGCTGAAAAGCTGTTTTGGAAAACAAGTTGTCGAAACTCAATCGTTTTCCATGATACCTGTTGTATACTGTAGAATTCTAGACTTAAAAGAAAATTGAATACACAAATTCATTTCCTGTCACAGTTACAAAATGTGTGTAAATTTTATTTTGTAATGCCATTTATTTTCGCATTCATCTCAGGGATCACAATCCGTCACCCTTTTTTATATAATCCTTTTTTTTTGCAACGAAGTTTAAAAAAAATTTCCTAAAATCAAGAATTTTTACCTAATTTTCCCCTTTTTTCTATAAAGTTTTTTACAAGATCCTAAATCAATTGTGCAGTTACAAATCGAAAATATCTTCATTAGAGGTAACAGTCTTCACAGCCCAAAATGCTCTAAAAAACTGGGAAAATATAAGAAGGTTTTTCACAAAAGTAAATAATAATAAACTTAATGTGGGTACCACATTAAATTCAGTTTGAAAAACTTCAAATTCCTAACATTTCAAGTGAAAATATTGCAATTTCAACAAAATAGATAAATTTTTTACTAAAATAGGAATGAATTTTCAACTAAGAAGATTAATTTGAAAAAAAA
>CAKNXH010002062.1:65691-131995 GCA_932178445.1 Andricus quercusramuli | reverse complement strand
AACTAACTGAATTTTTTACCAAAATAGTTCAATTTTCAATGAAATTGTTGAATTTTGAAGCCAAAAATACGAATTTCCTATAAAACAATTAAATTTTCAACTAAATATTTGAATCTTCAATAAACTAGTTGATTTTTTAAACTAAACAGTTCAATTTTCAAGCCAAAAATACGAGTTTTCTACAGAAACAGTTCAACTTCCAACACAAAAATGTAAATTTAAAAAAAAAGTTAATTTAAAAAAACGCGTTTTTTTACAAAAACTCAAATTTCGAAACAAAGAGATGAATTTTCAACCGAGAAAGATTTTTCTGTCAAGAAAAAAATAAGATTTTAACCGAATTCCTGAATTTTTAAACCAAAGATGAATTTTCTACAAAACTGTTGAATATTGAACCCGAAAGTATCAATTTTCAACTACAAAGTTCTTTTTCAACAAAATATTTAAATTTCTAACCAAATATTTGAATTTTCAACCAGTTTAATTTTCAACCAAAAAGAAAAAGTATTTTTAACAACATAGTGAAATTTTTAACCAAAAAAAATGAATCTTCAACCAAGAAAAATTATCTAATCAAGAAAGAACAAACAATTCAACTAAATAGTTAAATTTTCAAGCCACAAAGACATATTTCCTGAAAAACAATTGAATTTTTAACCCAAAATTGTGAATTTTCAAGAAATTTAGTTTTCAACCGTATAGTTGAGTTCTCAACCAAAAATATAATAATATTTTTTAACCATAATAATGCACTTTCAATAGGATCGGAGAAAAAATGTGAAGCGTCCGATAAATAAATCGGAGTTTTGATTCATTCTTAGGTTAGTTCTGGCTGTATAAACAAAATTTTGGAAATCGCGAAAAATATGAAAAAAGTATTGTATAATAGGGTTTTATAATAGAGTATAATTATAATCATTGGAGTTGATTGTTATATGGATTAGTTCTTATGTGAAATTGCGTATTTTCAAAAATTTGTATCTTCATCATTTTTTTTTATTTTCGTGAATATTCATTTTTCAAATTTGTTTTTTACATTATAATCCTTTTTAGCTGACATTAAAAAATCTGAGGGCTTTCAACTGATAAAAAAAGTTAGATATAAATTTAAACGTCTAAGGAAACAAAAACAGAAAAGTATAAAAATTCAGAATCTATCTACTGATAAAAATATTTTACATCAGTATTTTTCAATTCTCTTGTTTATTTGTTTTTCAATATCTGATCTTCTTGATTTTTTTTCTCATGTGATTTTACCATTAAATTGCTGGAGTATTTAAAATATTTGCCAAAGTTAGTCAAAATTAAGAAAAAAATGACTAGAAAACTTGCTGAAGAAACGGCGCTTGTCTTATGAGGGCACTTTCGTTCAATTTCTGCAAGATACATATATTAAGTTTTCAAGAATAAATGAAATCTCATTTTTCAGAAAAAAATCCCCGTTTTGACTTAAAATTGAACTACTGTACTGCTGTGATTTCTGTAATTTTTTTAAATAGATGAACGAGATGCCAATAAGACAATATCAGAAAAAAAATTCTCGAACCCAAAGAACAGTTTTCTGGGATAGACATGAAAATTTGGTTAAATCAAACAAATTTTTATTGATTTAACAAAATATTTGATTGACCCAACAACATTTTTTTGTCGAACCAACCAAATACTCCATTTACCAAAAGACCTTATTCTATATGGATGAACCAAAAAACATGTTCTTGATTCAGCCAAATCGTTTTCTGAGTGCAGATATCCGAGTCGCTTTCATAGTTTTCTCGTTTCTAAAAAGGTCATAATTATAAAATCCAACATTTAAATCGCTGACTTCATACGGTAGACGTGCAATATTACGGAATTCGTTTAAACTTTCTTTTTAGCAGATGAGTCACTAATTTAAAGGTGACAAACAAAATTAGTGGTGTAATCATGAAGAGATGCAACATTGACAACACTTTCTTGGTTTTAAGATGTTTTAAGATAAAAAGAAGCGATGATTAAAGTGAATAATGACTATAGTGGTTTTAGATGCAAATGATAATCTCTAAATCGTCTTGTTTTTGTGATCTGATATAAAAGTGTGCATTAGATTGATGGAGAATATATAACAACCTATAGCTCACGAGAGTGAAGGTTTTTTTTTCACTCTCTTAGCATATCTGCCTATTCAAGCACAACTACTTGATCTTCGAGCGTGGGCGTGACACTCTCTCGCAATATTATAATGGTAGCGTCAACAGGAAAGACGAAGTATTTGTGAAGACTTTTAGTTTATAAACTTAGAGTCTTAGAGGACTCTGGGCCTATTTTCGGTTCACTTTCCTGTGTTTCGCAACTTCGTTCCAATGGGTGATGACACATGCAGAGGAAGTAGGGGAGAAACGGGTAATGCGGCGCGCATAAACTATATCAATCGATAGAAAGAAAAATATAATCGATAAGTCATGGAAATATAAGTAACATGTAGATCAATATCTTAGCTTTGCTTTATTCACAGGAAAAATGTATTCTATGTCAATTAAAATACTTAAATGTCTTCCAAAAAATGCCACTTGCGTCAACTCACTCTCAAACTATTGGGTAACGCGGCGTGTACTATTACTTTGATCTGTTTGTGAATTAAAAATAATTTTCTAATAATCGAAGGTACAGTTTGAGTAAAATCAGATATCTATATTCTATAAGCTATGAACATATAATATTCGACATTTCGACATTTCACCATTAGAATTTTCCATGCCGCATCACCCGCCAGTGTATTTGGAGTAGAACAGTACAAGAAAGACAAACCAGTGACCCTAAACATTAAACAATTATCTTAGTTAACCTAATTTTTTCACTATTTGATATTACATTCAGAAATGCATATAATGAACCTAAACTTTTTTCATAATACGCAGATTTCCCGCTGCGCCGCATTACCCGCTTCTCCTCTGAGGGTTGTTTCCCGTGTGGAAAAATTATACATATAGTCGGAATTATTATACATATATAATTTCTTCCACTATATATAAACTATATATAATTTTTCCATGGGTTTATATAGTAAGTTACTACATTTTTCTTTCAGTTAAAAGACAATTTGAGTTTACATCAATTTGAATCTTTCTTAATCTTCAAAACTAAAATAAAGAAAAGATCCATTATCCGCCGTCTACCCAATCAATCATTTTCTATCTTCAATCCAAATCAATCCTTTTCTATCTTCAATCCAGATCAATGTTTTTTAATCTTTAATCACCCTTATCCTTCTGAATCCCATTCTTTCTATCCAAATCTATTCACCGTATATTCATGTTTTGTGGATAGAAAAGGATAGGATTCCTCTTTTTTCCCCCTGTTTTCAAGAAACTTCCCCTTAAGCCTTTTTTTTCGTTAAAATGTAGAGTAATAGAACCCAATAAGAAAATTCAACTATTTTCGTTAAAAGTTCATTCTTTTAATTTGAAAACTGTTCTGATATATTTTTGTTTGCATATTCATCTTTTTCGCCAAAATTTTTATCATTTGGTTGAAAATTTAATTTTTGTTGTTGAAAATTCAACAATCTGGTTAAAAGGTCATCCTTTTTGTTTGAAAAGTCGAGTGTGTTGTAGAAAATTCGTCTTATCCGCTTAAAAATTGGACAATTTTGTTGACATTTTTTTCTTTAATTAAAAAATCTTCCTTGGTTGAAAATTCAACTCTTTTGTTGAAAGTTCGTCGTTTTTAATTGGCTATATATTGAACTGCTTTTTTATATAAAATCAAAATCTTCTTTAGCTGAAATATCAACTACAAAGACATTTTTCGCTGAGAATTCATCGTTTTTGGTTGAAATTCAATTTTTTTGTTAAGCAATCGTCTTTTTGGATGGAAAATTCGTTCTTTTGGATGGAAAATTCATCTATTGATAGAAAAATCATATTTTTTTGGTTGAAAGTTAATTCTTATTGATAGAAAAGTCTATACTGTTACATTTTTGTTGTAGAAATCATTTCTTTTGATAAAAAAATATATTATTTGGTTGAAGATTAATATCTTTGGTTGAAAATTAATTTCTTTCTTGGTTGAAAATTAATTTCTTAACTGAAAATGTAATTATTATTCTAATTTAATCTCCTTTGTTGAAAATTTATCTTTTTCTGTTGAAAATTGAAATATTTTGTTAGAAACTGAACCTATTTAATTGAAAATTTACACTTGTATTGAAAATTTGTCTTGGGTTAAAAAGTGTATATGTTTTGGTTAAGAATTTAACTATTATGTAGAAAATTCAAATATTTGAAAATTCAACTTTTCGGCTTGAAAATTCAATGTTCTTCTAAAAAATGCGTCTTTTTGGTTTTAAAATTAGACCGTTTGGTTGAAAATTCCACTTTTTAGGTTGAAAATTTAACTGTTTGGTCAAAAATTCCACTATTTTGTTGAAAATTTAATAATTGATTCAATATTCAATTATTTGGTTAAAGTTATCTTATTTGATCCAAAATTCAACTTTGTTGCTAAAAGTTCGTCCTTTTGGATTGAAAACTCATCTTTTATGGTAGAAAATTCATCTGTTGTAGTTGAAAATTTATTTCTCTTGGTTGAAAATTTACTTTTTGTTTTGAAAATTTTCCGGTCTTTGAAAAAATTAGCCTTTTTTTCTTGAAAATTAAGTATTTGGTTAAATGTTAAAATGTTTTGTTGAAAACTCGTCTCTTTTGCTCGAGAGTTTTACTTTTTGGTTGTAAATGCAACTGTATGGTTAAAAATTAATTTTGTTGTTGAAAATTAATCCTTTTTTTTTTTTTTTTTTTAAATTCATCTTTTCACGTTTAAAAGTTTTGGGTTGGAAATTCATCTCTTCTGGTAGAAAATTCATCCTTTTTAGTTGAAAATTCATCTGAAAATGCAATATATTTCAACTTGAAATCTTAGGTTTAAAATCAAATGATCCTTTTGTTTCTAAAGATACATCGTAAAAATGATGTACCTGAAGTTCTAAACGTTCAGATAAACGAAATATATTTTCCAATTCCTTTTTTTTTAGACATATTGTTATTACTAACAAACAAAAAATTTAATATAAGTTTATCTTGTAAGTGCATTAATTCCAATATAATCATCCATGTTTTTGTAACTGTTTCCGGTTTAGAAAGCATTTAATAAAAGGTTTTACTTTGAACGTTCAGAACTTCAAGCACATAAAAAAATGTTACTTTGCTTCTGAGGAATAGGAGAACCTAAAAGGTCAATTTCTCCTGAGGGACCTGCATTGTATGGATTCGAATGCAGGCACGAATAGGAGCACATCGTGCAATATAACTGTAGTGATTTTGTCTGAATGTCATCAAGTTCCGAGTATCGTCAACATTCATAGCAGGATGACCTGAATTGCCATTCTGATCTCAACAGAGATTTTACGTTGATTTATCGCACCTTTTCAATAATAAAATCACATGTGTCCAGTATCCATAAACTAGGACACTCTTATGTGGAATTCTTTTTTCGTGCGCTGCGGGGCGAAACATCATTTTGAAAAGTCATTGACTTCAGAAAGTGTTTACCTAATTAGAAGAGTTATATTGATTAGTTATTCATCGATTCAGTGAAATGTTTTCTCTCTGAAAATATTTAGAAAGTATATGGTTGAAGTTTAAATTGATGCGAATGGGTTACCCTTTTTTTTCGTAAAGGTGTGCATCAAATGAATGCAGAAAAAAACTGTAAAAAAGAATACACGGTGAAAAAACATGTTTGCGTAAATCGATGTCTGCCCACACGAGTAGGGAGTGGATGGGCATCCTATACATATGCAAGCATCTTGTCTGGCTGATCATTCCCCGAAGAAGCTAACGACCGCATCGGCGTACCGTGAAGTGTCTTCTATGTATAGTAGCCCTGGCCTCGAGTACCACGCTCGATTATGCCGGATTACGATGGATTGCATAATCTTACGACAGTCAGTTAGAAAACAAAACAGTTTTAGAAGAACGTAGGATTGAAGATCAATCTGACCCACTGACCGCTTACGATTTCTTTTCATGTGAATAATTATTTTTTACTCAATCAGGCTATGCAGGCTACTACGCTGGACTCATACAAACCACCGTTAATTTTTTTTTAAACGTCACTGAAAAATAATTTATGTTCAAAGTCTACATATACGAGAAAATTACTTCACTCATTGACGAAATGTTACTAAAATAAAGAATACTCGAGACAGCTTCACGCTTTATGAAATGGATATGCTGTTTTCTCAAATGTATGAAAATTTGTTAGCTATACATTGAGAAACATTGGTGTCATACTTCAGGCAATTACGATTTACATTTTCAAAACTATCTTTTTACTGCAGCCGTTTCGATTGCTCCCGCAAAGAAACGGTTTTTATAAAACATCAGTTGAGCCCTTCTTTAGAAAAACCACCTAAAGTCGAGTTAGGTTTTGGCACAAAAATGCCGAAGAAACTTTTCAAAATGTCTTTTTACAAACCAAAAAGGATATGTTATGGGTTTTAAAGTGTTTGTACAATCTAAAAGATGTATTTTTTGTTTTGTAAAAACACATTTTGAAAAGCTTCACTGGCAATTTCGTGCCAAAACCTAAGTCGACTTAGGTGAATTTTATAGAGAACGGCTCAATTGATGATGCCTTTACATCGAATCGGTTTTCATAATTAACACAAAAAATTCTGCAAGACAGTCAACTTTTTCCTAGATCCGTCTTTTATCCAGATTATGTGATAACAATAAAGAACCATACACACAATATTTCTCAGCTGCTAGAACTATATATTTAATTTTTATAAAATTCCTTTTTTGTATTGTAAATCTGAAGCTAATGGATTTTTTTTTCTTTTCTGTTGCAGGTGGGTCTTTTTAAAGCATAATCGTCTTCCCTAAGGTTTTGTAAGTCTGGTCATCAATTTGGTTATTATTATTAGGAGTTATAGAAAATTGGAGATAAAGCAATTGTAAGCCTTTTTGATTGGGTTGATTAAAAACTAAAAGCTTAAAAATGCAATTTTTCTTAATTAGGGAATAAAATGTTGCGTAGTCTGACATACTTCGTGTATTCCAGATTTAAAAATTTTCCGTAGAAAGTTAATTCTTTTTGAAGGATTTCAACGGAGTTCAAAGGCTTTAGGGTAAATTAAAATATTCGAAAGGATTTCAGGTAATCAGACGAAATTTTCAATCCCAATTGTTTCCCAGGGCTGATCAATTTCCTGTCACTTAAACAAGCACATATCGTGAAATCCATTTGAATGAACTTCTTCGTGACTTGAGAAGGCAGGTGTAACTGCGAACCCAGTAGTGGAACGCACTTGTTCAGTGATGCGGCAAAACTTCGATATGATCGTCGACTTTTTGTATTGACTAAGCTTTCAGCAGACTTAAATCAATTCACACAATCCCTTATTATGTTCTTCAACAAAGAACAGACTCTTTTGTTTTTTGTGAGAGAATTGTATTGTCATCACGATACATGTCTGCGACTTCAAATCTCCGGATGAACACTGATTCTGAAAAGTGAACAACATATATAAAATTGGCACGTAAAGAGTCTATCAGATCGGAGCATATAACGACGTGATAGTGCCTTTTCTTATCTTGGTCCACGAGTCTGTAGGTGGATAGACGATATCGATCTTCTTGGGTATTTAGGTTGGCGCCCTGTCCTATGTAGACGCTTTTGAAAGACACCCATCGATCACACATTCACTTTCTGTCGATCACGTAACTTCATCCAAAATGATTCATTCGGGGTGAATGATAATTTAATTCTGCATGGGGCTAATCATATTTATCATGGATGGACGTCCTGATTTTCATTTGAGGTCGTGCGGTTAATATTCTATTTGGGCAGCGACTTGCAGATACGTTTTCATTCAGTCCATTAGGATGGTCATAAATTGATGTCGTATTAGCAGTTATTGACGGTTATAGTGACCATCGTTTATATTATAGACGACTTTTAGTGTATCATTTTATACGAAGTCAGCATTAAATTAATATTAATTTTTAATGTTTTTTATTATATCATGAATCGTAAGGTAATAGTATTACCAAAACCAGGTAAGAACCACAGCCTTCCACAAAGCTATATCGACCTATTTATTACCTCACATCAGTAAAGTTGTTGAAAAAATAATACAAAAAAGGGTAACGTTCTTTTCGGAAGAGAATAAAATAATTAACAAAGAGCAATTTGGTTTTTGAAAGAAGAAGCATACTTTGGATCAGTTGGCCAGATTGGTTGGTCATATTACTGAAAATTATAACAAAAAGAAACACACAGCTATACTATCAATGGATATTGAAAAAGCCTTTGATTCGGTATGGCATGACGGCCTAATCTATAAACTAATAGAATATAAGTATCCAGTTTATCTGGTACACTTAATTAAATCTTCGTAGGCAGAAGAATGTTTGTCAGTTATGATGGGAAAAGATCTGAAATTAAGGAAATAGATGCAGGTGTTCCTCAGTCTTAGGACCGACACTATTTATCATTTACATTAGTGATTTTCCAAAATGGGAAAACGTAGAGTTGGGATTGTTTGCTGATGATACAGCTCTGTATACCAGCTTCTATAGGATAGATACAATATTGTAAATAGATTGCGAAGGGCCAAATATAGTGAAAAGTATTGCGTTAAAAGGTCATAATATTATGTGGTCTGATAGCCTTTAACAGACATATTAAAATAGTCATACAAAAAGCGATAAGAGCATTGACATCATTATCTCCTTTGATAAATAAGAAATCTAAATTGTCACTTATAATAATAAAAAGTTATTCTACAAAAGTATAGTTAGACCAATGTTACTTCATGTTTGTCCAATATGGAATTCAATTAGTAATACTAATTATCATACTCTCCAAACGATACAAAATACATTTTTTCGGCTAATAGGAAATTACACAATGTATACACCTATTGTACAAATGCACAAAGAATTAGAGGTAGATGACATTTAAGATTATATTTATAAAAATTCTGAAAGTTTCTTTGAAAGGTTAAAGGAACATCTAAATGAATTAGTAAGAATAGTAGATTATGAAAACCAAAAAAACCAAACATAAAAGGATTAAGTATATTCTGTATAATAGGATAAGTTAGTATACTGATAAGTAGTAGTAGGTACATATATGGGATAGATAGGTTATGCAAATATACATAGTGTATCATGCGGAACGTCAAATTAAAATTTAGAAAGGAAATGTACATTCTTTACAATGTATCACTGAATATTTTATAACAAATAAAGACTGAATTTTTTCATAAATCATGCGAGATGTCATCGAGGCGTTTCAGACTATGGTCCAATTCATTTTCCAGATACATTAAATAGTGGAGGCATATTCCTCTTCTGTGCGTTGATAAAATCCAACGTTTTTGTTGCTGTTCATAGTGTTAGGAGTTTACGGTCAGTAAAATAATTTTATATGTTGTTTCGTTAGACTGTTCAGATTATTGAAAAAAACAAATTTTAGGCCTCTACCAGTGTGTGATGGTATGAATCATGAGATTTTATCTACGGGTTTCGGACTATGGTCTAGTCCAGTTTCCAGATAAATTGAATAGAGGAGGCATATTCGTCTTCTATTCATTGATAACTCATTGACTAGACCTAGTCCGAAACGCGCAGATGACATTTCATCATTCATGAAGTAATTAGCATTACCATCACACACTGGTAGAGGACTAAAACTTCATTACATTAAATTAATATTTTTGTGTTTTGGAAATACTTAAATAGGGCTTATTTGAAGAACTTTTTCCACTACTTCGCGAGTAGAAGATTGACGACATATATAATCTCGATTACGTTCTCGATCAGCCAACAATCGAAGTGAGGCTGAAAGGAGCAAAGCCTGTCCTCCTCCACCTCGTTTCAATACAACGGTAAATTTCCTATCGGCAAAGCGATTCCTCGAACATTGACTTTCATGAATACAGTACTTATTCTTCGACACAAAGATATTGCCAGGAGCATGCACCATGTAATCAGAATTCGAAAGAGTTCCCATATATCCTCAGTGCAAAAAGAAATGCCGATTTATTAATGTCTTTTATCAAATTTCCTTCCGGCATTGGTATACTTTTTAGTTTGTTGCATGTGTCTATAAATAAATCCAATCATTATGGATGTTTTTTTTTTCTAAGAGGAGGATATTTTATGTCACGAGAGGTATTATCTTATAAGAGGAAACGTTTTTAATGACTTTTTGGTTTGCGCTGTAATTTAAGAAGTTTCTTTATACTTCATCATTACTAAGAAAAAATCCTTGATCCGTGACTTCTTCAATCACTATTCAGCTTGAAGATATATAAACAGCATGTTAGCATGTTAGCATGAGAGAATAAAAAAATAATACGTTCAGTTCATTAAGAGTTCGACAGAGAATTGCATTTTTTTATTAGTATTCAGTAACCTTATAATCAATTTAGTATACCTTTTAGCATACATAATTTAAACATTTGTTTTACAAAATCATTCCCCTACTCCACCATTTTCTACTGAGAATTTTCTGGTTAAGAATTTATTTTTTTTTGTTCTTTCTTGACTGAATAATCTTTCTTGGTTGGAAATTCAACTTTTCTGTTAAAAAATTGATCTTCTTGGTTTGAACATTCTTCTTTGTAGGCTGAAAATTCAACTTTTTGTTGTAACTTCGTCTTTTTTGGTTTGAACATTCATCTCTGCATGTTGTAAATGCAACTATTTGGTTAAAAAAAAAATTGTTTTGGTTCAAAATTCATCTTTCCTAGTTGGAAATGGACTTTTTTGTTGAAAAATCATATTTTTGTATTTGAAGGTCAATTGTTTTCTAAAAAATTTGACTTTTAAGCTTGAAAACTTAACTCTTTTGTTGAAAATTTGTCTTTTTGTGTTGAAAATTCATCTTTTTGTTTGGAAATGTAACTATTTTTTTTTTGCAACTTAATACTGCAGATTATTTTATTTACGTCTTTTTAGAAGCATGATCACATTCAATCACGAACAGCAGTTATAGTTTCATTAGGTAATTCGTGAATAATTAATTAACTGTCACTCCCTTGTGAGGATTTCACGGCAATTACATACTCTCGCGGGATGTTGTATTAATTAAAGACAAAAGCCTTGAAGCTTTATTAATTATGTGTGAATAAAAAGTCACTAAGTTTCAGAAAAATTTAGTTGAATAGGGTTACTACAAGATCTGTAAGACCAGAAAAAGTCATGGAATTTTGAAAAAATGACTGAAATTTTTTTAATCACACCTATATCAAGACCTTACAATTGATAATTATTTTAGTACTTTACCGCGGATTTTAGGCTCACGAATCGATACACGAATTGATTTATTTACTAAGAAAGAAAAAAATATGTGACATAGTTTGTTATTTAATTTAAAAAAGTTTTTAGTTTATAAACAAAGATAGATTTTCGCAATTTTTAACCGCAAGAGTTCGTTTTTTTAACGGAATTAACTCTAAAATTGATTGCTTTTTAAATTCAGCCTGACTTTTCATGGATTTCATATGACTCTTCTCATTTCCCTTAAATTTCTCTACATCCACTCAAATTTTATTGTAATCAATGAAATTTTTTCGATTTTTAAAATGTTTTCCAATTCATTGGAATTCTTTTGAATTTAAGTTGAATTGTTGTGGAGTCATTACTCACTTCTTGGGTTAGAAATTAGTAGGGCTTCAAGGATTTGAAGAGATTTGAAATTTTTTTGAGCTTACCCTGAATTCTTTTTAAAAAATTGGAATTCTCTTACATTTTTTCAATTTACTTGAATTCTTCTATTTTCACTCAATTCTATTTAATTCAATGGATTTGTTTGAATTTTTCAAAGTATTTTATAAACTTGATCCTAAATTCTTTTAACTTCAACTTGAATTTTTAGGAATTTCATCAAATTCTGTTGAATTCCCTTGAACTTTTCTGAGCTCATTTTAAACTTACTGAATTCAATCAAGTTTTTTCATATTTTTAAATTGTTTGCAATTCATTCAAACGTTTTTAATTCATCTTACAGTTTTATGAATTTCATTGAATTCTTCTCTTTTTCCTTAAATTCCTCGAAATTCATTCCATTTTTACGGAAATCAATGGAATTTTCTTGATTTCAAAATGTTTTCCCAATTCATTTGAATTCTTTTGTCTTTAACTTCAATTGTGTGTGTGACAAAAAGTACCCTTTGGTCCCTAATATATGTTATTCCATAGGGACTGTGAGGCCTGCAATTAGTACATTATCACAACAATTTATAAATCGTATCATAATGAAATTGCGCAGCGAATACATTTTCTTTTTTCTTTAAATTATTTTTCGAGCTCCAGGATAACTTCAGAGGCGATTAATATTAATATGTTGAAAGAGATAAGTCCTAGTACAGGGTGCTCAGTCTTCTCCTTTTTTTCTTAGTTTCCCCTTTTTTCTTGAAATTCCCCTTTTTCTCCCTATTCTCAAAAAACTTCCCCCTTTTCTCCTTTCCTCTTTAAATATACGATATTTGAAATTGTAACCATTATTGAATTAAATTAAAATTAAAATTAAAAATAAAATGAAAATTAAAATTAAATTAAATTCATGATAGCATTCAAATAAATTATTTATGAATAAATAAGGTACACGTTTCAAGTGCAGAACATTACAAATAAATACTCTTTAAACAAAATTTGAAGATGAAACATTTTAAAGCAAGTTGAAAATGTGAAAACTGGAGACAGAAGTTATTATCCAATATAAAATTGGAACAGTTATAAAATATAAAGTACTTTTCAAACAAGTATTAGAAGATGAACACATTTTAGTTGAAATGTACAAAGTTAAATACCTAATTAAAAAATGGAACATTCCAAATTCATCAACTGCAATTTTTAATGTTCTAACTTGAAAAAACGTTGAAAATTAATTTCTTTAAACTCGCAATTGAACTATTCCAGTTGTGTTTGAAAATTGATCATTTTAGTCGGAAATTCAACTATTTGGTTGCAAGTTAATGAATTACGTTATATTTTTGGCAGAAAATTGGTTAAAAATTTAACTATTTGGGTGAAAATATATTTATTTTGTTGAAAAGCTGTCTTTTTGGTTGAAAAACAAACTACTTTGTTAAAAATTCATTTTTCTAACTGAAAATTGCAATTTTTGATTGAAAATTATTATTTGTATTGAAAGCTTATATTTTTGAATTCAACTGTATTGTAGAAAGTTCTGTTTTTGGCTCAAAAGTTCAATAATTTTGTAGAAAATTGGGTTGTTCATTTGAAAATTAGTTTCTTGAAATGAAAATGTAGCAATTCCATTTTTGGTTCAAAGTTGATTTTTTTTTAAATTTAACTATTTGGTTAAAAATTTATGTAATTTGTTAAAAATTCGACCTTTTTTGTAGAAAATCAATCTTCTTGCTTTAAAATTCGACATTTGGAATGCGATTTTTTTCCTTTATTGACTAAAAAATCTTTTTTGTTTGAAAATTCGTGTTTTCGGATTCAAGGTTTAACTGTTTCATAGCAAATTTGATTTTTCCCTCGAAAATTGAAATGAATAGTTAGTTTCTATTTGTTTATTAAAAACTAGGTATATAACTGAAAATTTCAATGTTTGGTTGAAAATTAACTTTTCAATTAAAAATTCATATTTTCGTGTTGAAAATTCAGTTTTTCCAATTAAAAATTAATTTTTTGGAACGAAAATATAACTTCGATTTTTGGTTAAAAACTGATATTCTTATTGAACAATTGAACTATTTTGTTTAAAAATTATCTTATTTGTTGAAAATTTAAAAATAGATTTCTTTAGCTTGAACCAAAGAAACCTTTTTTTATTTTGCTTTTTCGAAAAAAATTTATTGTCGTAAGTTAGGATTTTTGGAATTTCATATCTTTTTTGCAATTTTGGAACGTTATAAATACCACTAAAAAAAATGTTTCCCATGACTAAAAAATAATGTCATGTTTCTTTGGTTCAAGCTGGCGCAATTTCAGGTTCGAATCAATCCAAAAAACATTTTTTTGTAAATTTAAAAAAATGTTTAAACAAGGCAAAATTGTTTTTTATTTAAAAAATTTTTACTTCGCTCTACCAAAGAGTTTATTTTTAAATTTACATTGAAAATGTTAATTATAGTAAAGATGAAATGACAAATCTTGGAAAAAAATTATTATGACAACGATGTTGAACATATCAAAAGTTTGTATTCAACTAATTATATTTTTTTATATAATTCTGCATGGATTTCCAGTACATCCAATTTAAAAAAATAAAACTTTAATGGCAGAGATCATTGAAAATTATTTAAAAATGTAACATTTCTTACAAAAAGATTGTTTGTTCTTTTCGACATATGAAAATAAATGTTTTTGAGCTCCTTTTGCGCTGTAATCCCTGTGCTAGGTACCTTTACCTTAAATTTTCTGTTTTTTTTTAAATTATTTTTCGAGCTCCCGGATAACTTCGGAGGCGATTAATATTAATATTTTGAAAGAGATATGTCCTAGTAAAAAAAAGTGAAAAATACTGGTGTTAATCTGTTGCCCCAGCCAGGTTGGCACCGTACGGAAGATTTTACGTGGAATACGGGCGGAAGGAAGGAAGGAAGAAGGCGCGTGGGCTAGTAAGGGTAGTAGAGGGATGAAAGGGGATGAAACGGTTTGCGGCAAATAGCGCTGCCGCGTGAATATCGACCCGAGCCTGGGGCCTCCATTTTGCTTGGCCCACATACAACACCATACTCAACTGCGTACTATACAGTACTGTACTTAACCCTGTATAGCTATAATTCTATATTCTTCAATCAAACCTAAATTTGAAGCAATTGACCGTTGTTTTAAATCGAAATTCGGAAAATGATTTTTCTTCGGTCTTATGGTCCAATATGCAAACAAACACGATTTAAGGTGTCAAACATCATTGATTTAATCACAATTTACATAATGCGGGTTTTCATCAGGAAAAGATTTGTAGGCTGCAACGTCAGTTTTTCCTATTACCCCGGCGTTTCGTTTTGCTCATTTTGTTGTTGTATTTTCTTGTAGAAAAGTAAAAAAATTAACAGTAATGTATAATTTTTACAATTAAAAAATGTGTATAACTTTTTATTAATATTTTTTTTTACTTTATTGTAAAAATCTACAGGGCATTACAAAAAATTACAGAATTTTATATTTTTTTAATTTGGGTGTTTCATGTCATAAAAACACTTTTAGTTTTGCTTAAACTATTGTCGAATATTAGAAATCTTTACAAACAAATACAAGATTTCACAAAAGTTGAATTATTGGAAAAGTGCACTTAAGATTATGTTATATATACTGGTAGTTTATTATAGAAATGTACAAATTTAAACAAAAAATATACGGAGGCTTTCAAATTGAAAAATTGTATCGTCCTGTAAAGTCAATTATTGTTCAATTTTCAATAATCAAACTACCACAGTTCAATGTGATTTATTATAATAGAAAAAGTTCTTTGGAAAAGTGACATCTTTTTTTTTAATTTTTTTTTTGTAGAAACTTACATATTAAATTTCCAAAAAAAATTGACAATAAAGTATAAGTCGAAACGTTGATGAAAAATTAAAAGTTCTTATTTAATTTCAAATCCTATTCAAATATTGTTGCAATCTGAAATATTCCATTTTCGACCCATTTAATTTGAAATTATTCAATTAGGGAAGACAGTTTTTTAAAATTTTTAGCAATATTTTACTTTTCATTTGAAATGAGCAATTATAAATCAAATAGTAAAAACTCAACAATTTTAAACTGAATTATTTGAAACAGACAGCCTTGAATCGTCAATGTTTCAGATGTTGTTTAATGTTAAATGTTTAAATTAAAACTTTGTTTTTACAATTTTAATTGTTCTATATAACAAATTTTTAATATGTAAGTGAAATTATTCAATTTTGATGCATAAATAACAATTGAGCAATTATCAATTTGGAAAAAAATTGAGCTAGTTTAAGAGATATTTACAGGTTTTGAGAAGATCCAAACTTAATTTAAAAATGGAAAAGATTTCGAGAAATAAAAAAATAAATTTAGATCTTTGAAGATTTCGAAATAAAATTTTGAAGCTTTTTAAGGATCTTTAAATGTTTTGAGAAAATAAAAAAACATTCTCAACTTTGCTGGGAAAATTATGATTTTTTATTTTGAAAAATTAATTTCAAGAAAATATTTAAAAAGATTTGAAACAATTCTCGAATAATAAATAACAATCGAACAATTATTAATTTGGAAAGTAATCGTGTAAGGTTAAAATATATCTAGAACTTGTATCAAAATTCCTAGAAAAACTAACAATAATTTTTGTTTGAAAAATTAATTTAAAAAGAATATTTAATAAGTTTTTCAAAATTTTCAAAAAATAATCTGGATGATTTTAAGGTGATTTTTTTACTTTTGCAGGATTTTCAACAAATTGTAGGAAAAATGCGAGTTCCAAGATGATAGAATTATTATTAGATTCCTGGACAATTTTTATATGATTTTTTTAAAACAAATTTTTAAGAGATATTTAAAGAGATTTCAAAACAAATTTTAATGTATAAATTAATGTTTTTAGCTTGAAATTGCTTATAATGATATAATAAAAAGATTCTTGTAGTTTTAAATTATTGTAGAAAATTTAAACTATAATAAAATACAACAATTTACAAAAGAACACAAAAAAAACACAAAATTGGTCTCAATAATAGAAAAAAGTTGTACTTTCCTGTAATTTTGGTTTGTAATTTATTGTATTTATTTATCGATTCCTGTGAAAATAGTTTTAGTTCTCTGTACTTTTTTGTAAAAATGTTTTCACCAGGGTTTCTCTTTAAATACACGATATTTGAAAAAATTTGTATTTTTGGGTTGAACATTCAACTATTTTGTAAAACATTCAAATTTTTTTAAGTTTCATCATTTTAGTTGAAAACTCCACTTCATGGTTGAAAATTTTTACTAATTTGTCAAATATTTGTTGGTTTTTGTTTAAAAATCAATTTTTTGGTTGAAAATTAAACGACTTGGTTGAAAGCTGAACTACTTTGTCGAAAATTCTTTTTTTTTTCTTTTTGATAATAATTCTTTAAATTGAAAATTGTACTGTTTTGTTTCTGGTTGAAAATTTATCTTTTTAGTTAAAGATAAAATTATTTGGTTGAAGATTGAACTATTTTGTGGAAATTTAGTCTTTTTTTTATTGAATTCCACTATTGAAAATTCAACAATTTTAGTCGAAATTTAATGCTTTGAATTGAAAATTCAACTATTCCATCTGTTGTTGAAAATTTATCCTATTTAATTAAAAATTTATTCAAATGGTTGAAAGTGGCTTTACTTTGTAAAACATTCATTTTTTCGGCTAAAGATTTTTGATTTTAGATGAAAATTTAACTGCTTTTTTGAAAATTTGTTTTTTTTTTTAGAAAATTAAGATTCTCGCTTCAAAATTGATCTTTTTTGTCAAGAACTGAGCTATTTTCTAAAAATTTAACTGTTTGACTAAAAATTTGTTTAGTTTATTTATAATTCACCTTTTTGATATAAAATTAATCTTCTTGCTTGAAAATTCATCTTTTCGGTTAAAAATTTCACTATTTTAATGTTTTTATCTGAAAATTGAACTATTTCATTTTTCATTATAATTTTCTCTTTTTTAGTTGAATATTCAACTATTTGGGTGAAAATTCATGTGTTTGTTAAAAAAAAAAAATTCTAGTAGAAAATTAATTTTCTAAATTGAAAATTGATTTTTTAACTGAAAATTGAACTATTCCAGTTGAAAATTCATCATTCCAGTCGAAAATTAAGTTCTTTGCTTGAAAAATTGAATATTTTGTTGAAAATTCCTCATTTTACGTTAAAAATTCAACTGCTTGCGTAAAAAAGTTCACTATTTGGTTGAAAACTTGAATATTTTTTTTGAAAATTCGTTTTTTCTTTGGTTAAAAATAAATTTTTTAACTGAAGAATTAACTAGTCCATTTTTCGTAGAATATTTATCTTTTTTATTAGAAAATTCAAATATTTTGGCTGGAAGTTTTTCTTTTTCAGTTGCAAATTCATCTATTTTTTGAAAATTCAATACTGTTGTTCGTTTCACATCTACAAAAGAAAGCTTTCTTTTTTTAACTTATATAAAATTATCCATCATAATAAATTTTGCTTTTTTATATTTTACTAATTGCAGACTAGACTATTTGGATTTAAATAAAACTTTAAAGGCAAAATATTTTTTCGTTGAATCTATATAAATTAAATATTTTCGAAATTAACTATAATAATGCATGACACAAATATCGTAAGTTCTGGAATTTTAACAATTTTCAAAAACTGCCAAAAATCTGCTTTTAACAGTGCGGCAAATTTAGGCTCAGTTAAAAAAAATGTTAATATTTTTTTAAATATACATTCCATATATTATTTAAGTAATGTAAAGATTTATCCAAATTTCAACAAGCCTCTTTTTCACTTTTTTTTTAATTAAGAAACCTAAGCTTTTTGTAATAAGAATATTTTGTATTATTAGACAACAATTTATATAAATTTTAAATTCAACAGTTTCTCAATTATCAATTTTACTTGTAAATTTTTCAAATATAAACCATTTTTGATTGAAGATTTAACAAATAATGTTATTTAAAATTTAACAGTATGCATGAAATTATTATAAAATTACGAAATTAAGATTTTTTTTAAACATATCTTATCAACTAGATTTAATCATTTCTTGCATTATTTAACTTGTTTTAAACCTCTTTAGAGCTCCTAATATTTAAAAATGTAATATTATGAATTTTTAAATAGCTTATTTTTTTATAAGAGGAAATAAAAATCCAGGAACGTGGACGAGCGTGTGCATTTTATCAAAAATAAATTTTTATTTAAATTCTATCTAAGCGGGTTTATTTGATTAAATTTCTTACTGTTTCTTAGAGCGAAAAATAATTCTAATTTTAAAATCGAAGCTAAATTCTTGAATAGAAATTCTCTTTCTATAGACTCTTGGGTGTGAATGTGAGACTTGAAGTATTTTGCGAAGTGCTCACGTCCTGCTTAAATTAAAGTCCTTGCCCTCGTAAGCAGAGGCAAGAGGCACTCAAAGGCCGGATTGGGACCGGATTCTAGGGCTTATAAAAGCACTCTTCACATTTTCTATTTCTAGTGTCCACTTTTTAGTTTCATTCGATACATACCATACGATAAAAATCACTTCTTCGCTGAGAAAAATGTTTGATGCAAACAAAAAAATATTTTTAATTAAGATTGAAAAGAATTCCGGTTTATCATTAATAATTTTTGCCAAATAAGCAGGAAACAGATTCGTAATCAAAAAATAAAATTTCGAAACAACCTCACTAAAAAAAAATATTTGTTAAATATATTCTAAGTTTGAATCAGTCAAAAGTGCTGATTCGAAGTCATTTTTGACTGATTCAAATAATGCGGATTTGCCGACTGACAAATCGGTCTAAAGTCACATTTCAAATCAGTCAATTTGACTGATTTCAGAAGTCTGTAATTTTAAATGATCCAATCTGTTGCATTTTCAACTAAAAAGGTCAATTTAATATTTTTTAAAAATAATTTTAAAAAAACGAATTTTCAACAAAATTGTATAATTTTTAACAGAATATATGAATTTGCAACTAAAATGATAAATCTTCAAGCAAATAAATTAATGTTCAACAAAGTTGTTTAAACGTCAACAAAAAGTTAAATTTTTAATTAAAAAAGAAAATATTTGTAATGAAAAAAAATTCCATCAAAATAATCACATTTTCAAACAAGCAGATACCTTTTTTACTGAAATGATGTATCTATTACCAAAAGAATGAATTTTAAACAAAAAATTTCAACTTTTAATTCAAGAGTAGTTCAATTCTTAAACAGAAAAATCAATTTTTCGAAAAAAGATAAATTTTCAATCAAAAAAGAAGAATTTTCCAGCAAAATTCATGAATGCTCAACCAAATAGTTGAATTTGCCACTAAAACAGATCAATTTTCAACCACACATAGAATAGTAAAATTTTGAAATAACAAATGTAAACAATTTTTAGATCTAACATTGGTTTCCATTATCTGACCAGTCTAACGAAACAACGCTAAAAATTCAATTAACAAAATTATTTTCAACCAAAAAAAAACAAATTTTGAACAAAATAGTTCAATTAAAAAAAAAGTAATATGTAGTTGGTATTTCGAACAAAAAATTTAATATTCAATCCAAAATAGTTGAATCTAACTAAAACAGACGATTCTTAAAAAAATGAATTCAACCAAATATGAGAATTTTCAACTAAAATGATGAACCCAATAAAAAAATGAATTCTTAACAAAAAATATCAATTTTCAACCAAAAAGGGAATGGTTAAATTTTCAACAATAAAGTTGAAATTTCAACTAAAATGATTAAACTTCAAAACAAAAAAAAATTAATTTTGAACAAAGTAGTTCAAATTTTAATCAAGCAGTTGAATTTAAAAAAATATCCCAACAAAAGAATCTAAAAGTGGATACTTGCACCAAAAAATATTTTAATTCAAAATAAAAAATATTTTAATTCCGCCAAAGAAGACGAATTTTCTTCGAAATAGTTTAACCTCAACCAGATAGTTGAATTTAAGCGGAAAAAATCAATTTTCCACAAAAAATGGAATGGCTTAATTTTTAATTGACAAAATTTATTTCAACCAAGAAAAAACTAATTTTTATCATAATAGTTCATTTCCCACCAAAATGATGAATTTTTGGGTTTCAAGTCAGAATCTATTTTAGTTTTTTATTTGGTTAAAACTTTTTTTTTGAATTGAAAATTTAACTATTCTATTTTAATTTTGAAAATTCGTCGTTTTTTGGTGGAAAACTAATCTCATTAGTTGAAACTTCATCTTTTTGTTGAAATTTTGTTGAAAAATTGTCTTTTTTAGTAGAAAATTTCTTGTTCGGGTTTTAAAACTCTATTGTTTGGTTAAAAGTAATTTTTTTTGTTGAATATCCATCATTTTAGATCAAAATTCATTTCTTTGATAGAAAATTGAACTATTTCGTTGAAAATTATTTTTTATGCTGAAAATGTTAATATTGCATTTTTTGCTTGGAAATTTAACTTTTGTAGTTGGAAATTAAACTATTTGGTTAAAAAATAATTTTTTTTAAATGAAGATTCAACTGTTCTTTTTTTGTTAAAATTTCATTTCTCTGGTTGAACAGTCGTTTTTTTGGGTTGAAAATTAATTTTTTAAACTATTTTTTGTAGGTTGCATATTCATGTTTTGTTGAAAAATGTCTTGTTTAGTAGAAAATTTATCTTTTGGTTTGGAAATCCAATTATTTGGGTAAAAATTCATTTTCTTGGTTAATTATTCTCCACCTTAGTTAAAAATTATTTTTTTAAACTGTAAATGTAATTATTCCATTTTTACTTGGAAATTTATATTTTTTTGTTAAAAATTTATTTCTTTGGTTGAAAATTAAACTATTTAGCTAAAAATTCATCTTTGGGGTTAAACTTTCATCATTCTAGTCAAAAATTCATTTTTTTACCGAAAATTTAACTGTTCTCTTTCTGGTTGAAAATACATTTAATTGGTTGAATATTTTTTTTTTTAAATTAATTTTCCCAACCGAAAATTTCACTTTCTGTTTTTCTTTGAGAATTCACCTGTTTTGTGGAAATTTTTGTTTGTATATTCATCATTTTAGTTGAAAATTCATTTTTTCTGATTGGAAATTTAACTATTTTGTTGATAATTAGTTTTTTTTAGATGAAGATTTAGTTTTTCAAACTGAAAGTGCAACTTCCATTTTTGCTTGAAAATTTTTTGTGGAATTATCAACTATTTTGTTAAAAATAATGTATTTTATTTATGTTTTACGTAATTTGTGGATGACCCCGTATGAAATTCTGTATGACTGTTATCACTACAAGTGCTTAAAATAATTTTCGAAACAAAAATTTCTTTTGCATTTCATTCATTTTCTACCCTCTAGTTTCGAGAGTGCCGAGCGAACTGGGCCAATTGGAAAAGTTTTCCACAGAGGAAAATATATATGTAGATGTCTTTGCAAGTACGTGAACAAATATGTGCCCGATAGGGTCGCCAAGGTATTGTGGGTGGGTTGAGAAGTCGGGTTGTTTCGGCAATGCGGCAAGAATTCATTTTCTGGAAAAAAGAGAGAAAAAAAGGCTCTTATTAATTATTATTTATTGTTCTGCCTTTCAAAAGGGCAAACCTCAAACTTCAAAAGACAATATAATAGGTGGCGGCCCTGCGGCCTTAACCTCAAAAATCATTATTGATTACAATGGCGTCCGACAAGGAGCATTTTAGACACTGCATGCTTTTTGCATTCCAATTGAAAAATTATCATTGTGAAATCTTTGAAACCATTTTTTGCACGTTGGACGTGTCACTGCACCTTCGTCGGACGCCATTGTATTGACTACCAATTTTGTAGGTTAGTCCGCAGGACCGCCATATATTATATTCTGTTTTAAAGCTTAATTATTATTTATTGTTCTGTCTTTCAAAAGGGCAAACCTCAAACTTCAAAACACAATATAATAGGTGGTGGCCCTGCGGCCTCAACCTCAAAAATCATTATTGATCACCATGGCGTCCGACAAGGAGCATTTGAGACACTGCATGATTTTTGCATTCTCTGAAAACATTTTTTGCACGTTGGACGTGTCACTGCAACTTCGCCGGACGCCATTATATTGACTAGCAATTTTTTAGGTTAGTCCGCAGGGCCGCCATATATTATATTCGGTTTTAAAGCTTAATTATTATTTATTGTTCTGTCTTTCAAAAGGGCAAACCTCAAACTTCAAAACACAATATAATAGGTGGTGGCCCTGCGGCCTCAACCTCAAAAATCATTATTGATTACCATAGCGTCCGACCAGGAGCATTTGAGACACTGCATGCTTTTTGCATTCCAATTGAAAAATTATCATTGTGAAATCTCTGAAACCATTTTTTGCACGTTGGACGTGTCTCTGCACCTTCGTTTGACGCCATTGTATTGACTACCAATTTTTTAGGTTAAGTCCGCAGGACCGCCCTTTAAAACTACCTCAGGGCGGGAAAAAATTCAAGTTTTACCCAGAGTTACGATATTATTTTTCTTTGGCTCTCAGTTAGAGAAAAGTTTCTTCAATACAAAGAAATTTGTTTGGCCGAAAGAAATGGTTTTGTGTTGCAATGACGATTTTTTTGTGTAATTTTAAATGATTTTCTTCATTTTGAAGTTATTTTTGGTCAAATGAAAAAATTATGTTAAAGAAAGGGCCGTTTCTTTAATTAATTTTGCCTTCAAAAATATTTTCAAACTTTTCTACTGATTGTCTTTCAAACAAGGAGTTTAATTTTCAACATAAAAAGATGAATTTTTATCGAAAGACATAATAGTTGATATTTTAACAAAAACAGATTTTTTTTAAATGCTTCGCTCAAAAACCACCAACAAAAACGAGTTTTCAACCAAACAGTTATATTTTTAACCAAAAAATGGATTTTTTTACTAAAAATGATGAATTTTCAACACAAAAAAAATTGTCAATCAAGAAAGAAAAAAATTTCAATCAAATTGTTGAGCCCGCATAAAACTGATAGAATGCTGAAAATTTTCTTTTCATGTTTTAAACTTTAATGAAAATAAAAAAAAACTGTTGAATTCATCGGAAGCCGATTTTTTAATAAAATAGTTGAATTTTCAATCACTAAAAATTTGTTAATCAAGAAAGAAAAGAAAAGAAAATCAAATGGTTGAATTTTCAAGCCGAAAAGAAAAATTTCCAATAAAGCGTTTGAATTTTCAACCAAGAATTATGTCTTTTGAACAAAAGTGTTAAATTTTCAACGAAGTAATTCAGTTTTGAACCAAATAATATTTTTAACCAAAAAAGGAACAAAGCTTTTTTGTAATTTTCAATATTAAGACAATTTTTAATCAAAAATGGAACAAAGATTTCAATGATTTCCTAGTGACTTCACGAAGATTTCGGATAGATTTCATAGGGATTTCATAAATATTACCGAATATTTAAAAAATATTTCAAATATTTCGTAAAGATTTTTAAAGAATTTACAAAGATTTCACAAAGACTTCACAAAGATTTAAATTGTTCCCTAAAGATTTCAAAGATTTCACAAAGACTTCTATTATTTCATAAAGATTTTGGATAGATTTCAAAGATTGAACAAAGATTTCAATGATTTCCTAGTGATTTTACAAAGATTTGAAAGATTTTTGATAGATTAAAAATATTTTACAAAAACTTCAATCATTTCTCAAAGATTTCACAAAGATTTAAATAATTTCATGAATATTAACGAATATTTCAAAAAAATTTCAAATATTTCGCAGAGATTCTTAAAGAATTCACAAAGATTTTACAAAGATTTCACAAAGATTTCAAAGATTTCCCAAAGATTTCAGATAGATTTTGAAGATTTCATAAAGACTTCTATTATTTGACAAAGATTTCAATGATTTTCTAATGGGAAACAAAGATTGTGAATATTTCGCAAAGATTTTTAATATAATTCACAAAGATTTTACGAAGATTTCATAAAAATTTGAATGATATCCCAAATATTTCACATATTTCGCAAAGATTTCAGATAGATTTCAAAGATTTCACAAAGACTTCTATTATTTCACAAAGATTTTAACGATTTCCCAAAGATTTCAAAGATTTTACAAAGATTTTAAAATAGATTTCAAAGATTTCACAAAGACTTCTATTATTTCACAAAGATTTTAACGACTTCCCAAAGATTTCAAAGATTTCACAAGGATTTTAAAATAGATTTCAAAGATTTCACAAAGACTTCTATTATTTCACAAAGATTTTAACGATTTCCCAAAGATTTCAAAGATTTCACAAAGATTTTAAAATAGATTTCAAAGATTTCACAGAGACTTCTATTATTTCACAAAGATTTTAACGACTTCCCAAAGATTTCAAAGATTTCACAAAGATTTTAAAATAGATTTCAAAGATTTCACAGAGACTTCTATTATTTCACAAAGATTTTAGATAGATTTCAAAGATTTCAATGATTTCCCAACGATTCCACAAAGATTTTAAAGATTTTTGGTATATTCAAAAGATTTCAGAAAGACTTCGATCATTTTTCAAATATTTCACAAAAATTTCAATAATTTCACAAATGTTATCGAATATTGCAAATATCACCAAATATTTCAAGTATTTTGCAAAAATTTTCAAAGATTTTTTTTAAGATTGGACAAAATTGCAATTATTTTCCAAAGATTTCATGAAAATTTCACAAAGATTTCAAATATTTTTCAAAGATTTCGGATAGATTTACAAGATTTCACAAATACTTTTGTTATTTTACAAAGACTTCTATTATTTCACAAAGATTTCAGATAGATTACAAAGACAAAAATATTTCAAGAAGGTTTCAAAGATTTCGGATAGGTTCAAAAGATTTCAATGATTTTCTAAATTATAATTAAAATAATTTAAAAATTAATTAAAATAAATAATTAAAATTAATTATAGAGAAATTCGAGATGAATTCAGAGACCTATATTTAAAATCATTTATCTCTAATAATTTTCGAGATATGCTCTATTAAAGCTTTAACCCTTGGTATACACACTGGGTGAGGCTCATCCGGCAAACTTTAACAGCTCATATCTTCGTTCCTAATTGAACAATTTTACCTTTCATTTTTTAGTTTTCATAAAGAAAATCCTCAATAATTGAACAGCATGGGTTTGAAAGTGGTAAATATGGAAAAACATATACAAATTTTCAAATAAACAAACACATCTTAAAAATTTTTGTGAAAAAATTAAGTTTTTTCTAAAAGGCTCCTGTTCACATAAAAATCAAGATAAATAGGCTTAAATACTGATGAATGAAAAGTTCAAGATTTGTACTTTAAAACTGTGTTTTCGTTTTTTCCATATGTTCTGAAAAACATATTTGTTTAGTGATTCGAAAGTAGGCAAATTTTCGGTTCCGCGCGGATGAGGCATGCTACTAGAATATTTCATTTCTTGGCAAAAATTAATGATTTGAACTACATACATACCTTAACATTCATGATTATATTCTGAAATACTGCATATATTGTGATAAAATTATTAACTTTCTTTAAAAAACGCAAAAGTTTAAATAAATACTTAATTTTTCGGTTTTGGGGATGAAATACTATATAAAATATTAGAATTTTTCAGCGAAATTTTTTATTCAGGATCAAAATATAAGTGAAAAGCTTAAAAATGATTTTTTCATACAAATAGCCTAAATTACGTTTCGGCTTATTCCGACGGCTGAGCACATTGCTCACAAATTTTTGCAGTGTGCTCCTTACACACAGGTCTGTCGCATTTCAAGCAATTATAAAAAGTTTTGCGATTCAACGAAGGAATGCAAAGCCCGCATCACATTATTTTCCGGTTTATAGTTTTCTGTGCAATTGTTTATAAACAAATCCCAAATCTCTCGTATATGCGTGAACCGATCAGATGCTTTCCGCGCGTGTGTTCTTATCATAAAAGCGCAAGCATTCGAGTAAAAATGCGTGCAGGCTCAGCAGAGGGTCCAGCAGAATCAACTACAAAAAAAAAGTATTCGATTGGTCCAAATATTCTTGGGTTGCGTTCGTGTGCTTCATCGTCTGTGTCGTTCTGCGTCTCGTCGGTACCATTTTCCGTGCTTATGGCACAAAGAGCTTGTAACTCCTCGATTTTTCTGGATTTTGTAACACCATATACACACTGGGTGAAAAATACACGAAGAGTACCCGAACGCCGTTAACGCCGTTGCGGGAGCACTAAATACACTCCGATTTGGCTGAAACTAATACAGTAATATTTTATCATGATTTGGAACCGAAATATCCAAGGGTACCTGAACTTTTTTAAAGTTTGTGTTTTTTGAACCATCTTACTTTTTACATCCATATACATTTTCTCATGCAAGTCGTGTGTCTAGACTGTAGTAATATCGAATATCACTTTCGAGCGCACTTTGAAATAAATAGCATAATAAAATGAGTAGATGAAGTTTCAGTGATGCAGAAATGCAGAGGGAAATTAAAGTGATAGCCACTTAGCTGGAAGCAAGTGCAGAGAATCCTTCAGTGCACGTGCTGATAATCCAAGTGCCATTTTTGTCTTTCTTCATCTCACTAAAGTTGAACATTTCTCTCTCTCTCTCTCATTCTCTCTCTGATTTTGCCGGCCGGCACATTTAATTAAGCCTTAATGAAATGGACTGTTGTCGACGATGCGACCGAGCTCCTCAGTTGACCCAGTTTCCAAAGCTGTGATAGATAGCGAATGTCACCAGCATAATTCGTCATAGAAGAGAAAAACAATAGAATAACTTTCGTGTCAAAAGTTGAAAATTAAAACTAAAATTAATCAGCAAACTTATTTTTAATTATAACTAAATTTCGTTAAATAAAGGAAAAGTAGTGATTTTGATGATAGCATTAAGGGGCCGAGCATAAACTACATTATGAGGGCTCGGAACATGTTACTTTTTAGTAACTTAGTTACATTTTTGATCTGTGGTTACTAAAAACTTCTCGAAAAAGTTACTTATTTTATGAGAAGGTTAATTTTGGTTACATTTTTTGCTTCAAATAACGAAATGAATTAATTCAATAATCGCATTACACTGTTAGAAAAATCTCTACTAAATTTAGCATACATGTCATGGAAGCAAAAATGCACAACATGAAATTAAATTTAGTATACCAGCGTACAGTAAATTTAGTATATTTATACTGAATTTAGTACACGCGTATACTGAATTTCATATACGTGTATACTAGATTGAGTATGAATATACTAAATTTACTCTACGCTGGTATACTAAATTTAATTTCAGGTTATGCATTCTTGCTTCCGTTACATGTATACTAAATTTAGCAGAGATTTTTCTAACAGTGTATTTAAAAACATGTGAAAAATGTAGAAATAATTGGTTTGTATGTAAAATGTATAAAGGGGGATATCAATTGAATTATTATGAATCCTGATAAAATTTGCAATTTAGCCATAATTGCTAGTCTTTAATTCAAAATTTAAATCTTTTTGGTTGAAATATCGAAATCTGTATTATGTTTGTCCATAAGAATTTATCTTCTTTTGTTGAAATTCGGTTAAAAGTTGAACAATTTTTGTTGAAACTTTATTTTTTTGTTGAAAACTCACCATTTTAGTTGAAAATTCATCTTTTTGGCAGAAAATCACCCTTTTATTTAAAATACATAATTTTATTTGAAAATTCATCTTTTTGATTACAACTCATCATATTTAGCCAGAAAAATTAAACCATCTTGTTAAAAGTTGAACTACTTTCTTAAACATGCATTTTTTTGTTGAAGATTCATATTTTTGGCAGAAAGTTCGTCTTTTTTGGTAAAAAAAATCTTTCTTTTTGGTTACTTTTTGCCACATTGTAGTTACTTTTCGGTTACTTTTTTGAGAGAGCCCTCTACATTATCAATTTTGATGAATTTTGAAATGAAAGATGAATTTTCAACCGAGAATATTAATTTCCTACCAAAAGACAAATTTTCATCTGAAGAAACTAAGTCTTAACCAAAAATGGAATAGTTAAATTTGAAGCATAAAAAACGAAATTTCAACAAAAATAAAGATTAATTTTCAACCAGTTTCATTCAACGAAGAAAGGCGAGTTTTTAACAAAATATTTGAATCCTCAACGAAATAGATAAATTTTCAACAAACAAGATTAATTTTCTACCCAAAAATACAAATTTTTAATAGAATACATGAATTTTCTAGCAAATAGCTTGTAAATCTCCAACAGAAAATGGAATAATTCAATTTTCAGATAAAAAATTGATTTTTATATAAACAAAAACGAATTTTCAACAAAGTAGTTAAATTTTCAACTAGAAAATATAAACTTTCAACCAAAAATGGAATCGTTAAATAATCAGACAAAACAATAAATTTAAACAAAAGCAAAGTTTTTTCAACCAGATAAAATGATAAATTTCCAACCAAAAATGGAACAGTTAAATTTTCAGATAAAAAAAAATATTTTAAAGCAAACAAAAACGAATTTTCAACAAAATAGTTAAATTTTCAACCAGAGGCGAATCTTAAAAATGAATTTGTAATGAAGTAGGTCAAGTTGGAACCAATTAGTTGCATTTTTAATAAATAAAATACGAAAAATGCGACTTTTATAATTTAAAAAATTATGGAATTTAGAAATCAAAAAGACGAATTATCTACAAAACAGTTGCATTTTTAACCCGAAACTATGATTTTCTACATACGATTTAATTTTATACCAAATAGTTAAATTTTCAAATAAATAGTTTAATTTTTAACCCAGCAGTGGAATTTTCTACCAAAATAGATGAATTTTCAACCTAAAATATGATTTTTAACAAAAAAGTTAACTTTAAAATAAACAGTTAAATTTTCTACTAAATTCTTGAATTTTTAAGTCTAAAAGACGAATTATTTACAAAATAGTAGAACTTTTAACCAAAATGAGATGTGTTTAACAAAATAATTGAATTTTCAAAAAAATTATAATTAAACTTTCAAGAAAATAATGGAATTTTTAACCTACAAAGATGTATTTTTAACCAGAAAGATTAATTTGATACCAAAAGACGAATTTTCAACTGAAGAAAATAAGTTTCAACCAAAAATGTAATAATTAAATTTTCGGTTTGAAAAGTCATCAAAGAAGATTAGTTTTATACCCAAAAAGACGAATTTTTAAAATAAGAGTTAAGTTTTCAAGCTAAAAAGTCGATTGTTAAAAAAAGAGGATTTTTCGAACAATTGTTAAATAATCAGATTAAAAAATTCAATTAAAAAAAAAAGTTTGTTCAACCTGTTTAATTAAAAAAAAAGAAGAATTTTTCTCAAAATAGTTAAAACCTCAACCAAAAATATGGGTTTTCAACAAAAGAGGTGCATTTAAAAATAAATGGGTTTTCAACTAAATGGTGAATTGTCAACTAAATAGTTAAATTTTCTATATACCAAAAAGATCAATTTTCCACAAAAAAGATTAATGTTTTACAAAATATATGACTTTTAAACAAAAAATATGAATTTTAAGCAAAATATATGAATTTTCAACAAAGTTGTTGAATTTTGAATTAATAGTTTAATTTTTTAACAAGTTGTTGCATTTTTAGGCCTAAAAGGCCAATTTTTTACAAAACAGTAGACCTTTCGACCAATAATAATTTCTTTAACAAAATAATTGAATTTTTAAAAAAATAATTAAACTTCGAACAAAATAGTTGAATTTTTAACCACATACCTCAATTTTGAACCTACAAAGATGAATTTTCAAACAGAGAAAATGATTTTTTGACCAAAAATGGAATAGTTACATTTTTAGTTAAAAAAATTTAACAAATAACTCGTCTTTGTTTGAAATTTTCTGATTTTTTGATAAAAATTCAACTGTTTTTGTTGAAAATTAACTTTTTCGTTGAAGATTCATATTTTCGGGGCAAAATTTCATCTACTCAGTTGGAAAATTCATCATTTTAGGTGAAAATTCATTTCTTTGATTGAAAATTTGAATATTTTGTTAAAACCTAATTTTTTTACTGAAAATCTTATTTGTTCATTTTTGATTGGAAGTGTATCTTCTTAGTTAAAAATTTATGTATTTTTTGGAAAATTCGTCTATTTGGTTGACTGTTTTTTTGAGCATAAATAGTTTTTGTCAGGAAATTCAGCAATTTGGTAGAAAATTAAACAATGTGGATGAAAATTAGTTTTTTTTCTTGAAAATTTTTAAAATTCATCACTTCTATTAGAAATGTCATATTGTCTGGTTGAAATGTTGAGAATTTATCTTTCTAGGTTGAAAATTCTACTATTTGGTTAAAAATGCAACTATTTTGTTGAAAAGTGAATTATTTTGTTGAAAGTTTAACTATTCAATTAAAGATTCTTTTTTTTGTCGAAATATCAACTATGATATTTATCCTTAAGAATTAATCTTTTTGTTGATAATTCAACGTTTTGGGTTGAAAATTCACCTGTCTTCTAAAAAATTCGTCTGTTTGGACAGAAAATTCGTCCTTCTGAATTGGAAATTCATCTTGCACCTTAGAGAAGTCATCTTTTTTGTTTGAAGTAAATAAATTAATTTTGAAATTTTTTAATCTCAATCTCAAATGTTATTCTTTTCTTTAGTTTATAAAATATCTCGGAAAATGACAAATTTGTGAGGGCAAAGTCAGGAAATTTAGAAAATAAAGTTTTTCGACTTCCCTGGTCATTTTTAGATTAACATTCACATACTTATCCAATTTTAAAGTCTGCATCTGGTCTACATAAAGAGGATGCAGGAGCGCTTTAACGTCCTTCACCCATATTTACTTATCTCTTCCTCTTCCCTCGAAACCTAGAGGGATTTGTCGACACGTGGAGAAATTTTCAATTTGAACAGTTATCCCGTTTTTTTATTATTTTCTTAAATCCCAAATCGGGTCAGCAGAAAATATGACAATCTTCTTTTATATTTAAGAAAGAAATTAATTTCCTACCCAATCAACAACTTTTTAACAACAAAAACATTAATTTTTATCCAAACAGTTGTATTAACAACCGATTAGTTAAACTTTCAAAATAAGAAACAAAAAAATTGGCAGCAAAATAGTTCAACTTTTATCCAAATAGTTAAATAGGAAAATTACTTTTCTACTATAAAATATAAATTTTCTATCAAACGACGAATTTTCAACCAGTTGAAATAAACAAAGAAAAATGTTTTCAACAAAATAGTAAAGATGAATTTCAAACCAAATAGTTGAATTTCCAACTAAAATCGATATTTTTTGATCCAAAAATAGAAACGTCAAATTTTCAGTTTAAAAAAATTAATTGTTAAACAAAAAAAATTAATTGTTAAACAAAAAAAATTTGCATTTCCAATCAGTTGAATTAAAATATAAAAAGATGAATTTTGAACGAGCAAGGTTAATTTTCTAACAAACGGACGAATTTCGAAGAAAATCTTCAGATAAAAAATTAATTTTTGGACAAACAAAAAATACGAATTTTCAACAAAAAAAGATAAATAATTAACCAAAAAATTAAAATTAAAAAAAAATTTATTTTTAAGAAAGTAGTTCAACTTTCAATCAAATAGTTGAACTTTCAGCCAAAGAAGAATAATTTGTAACCAAATAATTAAATTTTTAACAACAAAAAAGTGAATTTTATACCAAAACTATTAATGTTCTACCAAAAAAGACGATTTTTCAACATGCGATTTAATTTTCTACCAAATAGTAAATTTTCAAATGAATAGTTTAATTTTTAACCGAGCAGTGGAATTTTCTACCAAAATATATGAATTTTCAACCTAAAATATGATTTTTTAGCAAAAATGCTAAATTTTCAACCAGAAAACCAAAATTTAAAAAAATTTAACAAAGTAATTCAACTTTCAACCAAATAGTTGACTTTCAACCAAAAAGGAGTATGTAAATTTTGTCCAAATAGTTAAAGTTTGAATAAAAATGCGATGTATCTACGAAACAGTTGAATTGTTGACCCAAAAATGTAATTTTTCATCGCAAAAGTTGATTCTCTAAAGAATATTTAAATTTTCAGAAAACTAATCTAATTTTTAACCAAAAATACGAATTAATAGCGCAAAAATTTAAGTTTCAACCTAATAGTTAAATTTTATACCAAATTGTTGAATTTTCGATTCGAAGAGACAAATTTTTTAGAAAATAGTTCAATTTTCAATCCTAAAAATGATCTTTCAACTAAAGTGATGAATCTTAAATGAAAAAAATGAATTTTTTAAAAAGTAGTATAACTTTAAACAAAATAGTTGAATCATCAATGAAAACAAATTAATGTTCAACCAAGTAATTGCATTTTTAACCAAAAAGGATGAATTTTCAGCCAAATAGTTGAATTTTCAACTAGAAAAGATCAATTTCTAATTAATAGGATAAATTTTTAACCAAAAGTGGAATAGCTAAAAGAATTAAATCTCAACAAAAAAATAACTAATTTTCAACAAAATAGTTCAATTTTCAGTTAAAGAGTTGAATTTTTAAATAAAATGATGAATCTTCAACAAAAAAATTAAGTTTTTCTAAACTAGGTCAACAACCAAGTTGTTTAGTTTTGGATAAGAAAATATACCTTTTTAATAAAATGGTAATATTTTCAACAAAATAGTTGAATTTTCAAATTATTATTAGTACAATTTTCAACCAAACGAGATGAATCCAGAACCAAAAATATAATAGTTGACTTTTCAACCAAAAATCTAAAAAAAAATGGTCTTATTGGGTTTCACTAATTCAGTTCGCATTTAAGGGGTGAAAAAGATAAAAAAGGGAAGTTTGTTGAAAACAGGGGGAAAGAGAAGAATTTAAAAAAAAGGGGGAAAAGGGAGGGATAGGAAAAAGAGTGTTATCAGTTATTGGCAACAAAACTACGACATTGAACATAATGCATTAGAAAACCCAATTGAAAAAGTCTGTGTCACTGAGGTCAGAGATATAATTAAGAACTTGAAAAACGGTAAGGCTGCTGGTTTAGACAGTATTACCGCTGAAATGCTTAAATACGGTGGCGAGTACATACCTCACAGGTTGTGCGAATTGATAAATTTATGTTTCGAGACAGGAGAAGTCCCAGACGATTGGAGAAAGGCGATTATTGTACCAATATATAAAAAGGGAGATAAAAGCAACTGCAGTAATTACAGAGGTATCAGCCTACTAAGTACCGTAAGTAAAATATACTCAAAAATACTTATTCGTAGGGTAATGGAAATTACAGAAGAGAAGATATGGGAAGTCCAAAGTGGATTTATGCCAGGAAGATCATGTACAGATCAGATATTTAGCCTAAGACAGATCACAGAAAAAAGTTCGAGAGTAGGAAAGAAAGTTTTCTGTGCATTTATTGACCTAGAAAAAGCATTCGACACGGTAAATAGAAGTAAACTTTGGGAAGTCCTTAAAGAGTATGGAGTGAATGGAGGGCTCCTACAAGCAATAAAAACAATATATACGGGTAGTAAAGCAAGTGTAAGGGTAAATGGGAAACTGAGTGACTGGTTCGATATTATGCAAGGCGTGAAACAAGGATGCGTTATGTCCTCGTGGCTATTTATCATATTCATGGATAAGTGTCTAAGAACTGCCCTCTTCGACGAAAAAGGTATAGATCTCGAAACCGTCAAAGTACGTGGGTTGGCTTTCGCAGATGACAAGATTGTTATGGCAGAATCAGTCGAAGACTTGCAAAGAATGTTGAATAAACTTAACACAAGCATGAAGAACATGGACCTCAAAATTAACGTGAATAAAACGAAAGTCATGGTTTTTGAGGGAAAAAGTGAGAAAACAATATGCAACATTGTCCTAAATGATGTGAGATTAGAACAAGTTGACAAGTACGTATATCTAGGTAGTCTATTCACTAGCGACGGAAAAATAGATGGGGAATTAGATAGGCGCATAAATAAGGGTAAGCAGGTTATCGGTAGAGCAGGGTCCATCCTCACGAATAAAAACATATCAAAAAAAGCTAAAATGGCCATACATAATTCCATATTCGTACCAACTGTACTATACGGTAGCGAGGCATGGACCTGTCAAGAAAAGGACAGGAGTAAAATCAACGCGATCGGCATGAAACCTCTGCGCATAATATGCGGAAAAACACTGATGGACAAAGTCCGTAACGAGATAATCCTCAAAGAATGTGGTACAGGAGACACGCTAGTTGACATATGGGAAAGAAATCAGTTAAGATGGTTCGGACATCTCGAAAGAATGAAAGATGAACGACTGACGAAGCAAGTATATAAAGGTAAAGTAAATGGCAGAATGCCCAGAGGTAGACCGCCGAAAGAATGGTTAGAATCTGTAAATGAGACATTGATCCGAAGAGACATAAGAAGACATAGGAACAGAAGAGCTTGCATGAAGAAATGCATGGACGTGAATGAAGCTAGAGTAGTATGCCAGGACAGAAATGTGTGGCGACAAATAGTTTATAAACAGAGTGACAATAGAGTGAATGATGCCTGAAACAAAGACCTTGGATACTAATGGGCCCAAGTGGGGAACCATACATAACAATTTTGTGAGGTTCCTCACTTGGGGTGATCGCTAGAGAGATTGATCAGCAACCTGGGTCGGAGCAGTGTTGCGGAGTGAACGTGTTATTTGAATAAATAACACGAAAACTCCAGATCAATCTAAAATATCTATACCATAACACATATACCTATATACCTATCTACCTTATACCATATAACGACCTACTTTACACCTATATACCTATCCCACTACTTTCCAACCGAGCAAGTCACGCCTACCCCGAAAGGGAAATGGCTTAATGGTATAATAATAATAATAATAATAATAATAATAATAATAATAAAACTTTACCGTTGCAGGGCAACTAATTTTTCGCAAATTTTGCAAACCTGGATAAAGTTTATCATCAGGAAAGTCGATTTTTAGTTCAAATCTTTCTCAATTATTAATAGAATCTTCCGTGTTCTCTGAAGTTATTTAATGTAGGTCGAGATATGAAAAGAGATTAATTTTTACGTAAGGTTCAACGATCTTGGCTTGAATAGCCAGTGGATTTGGAACTATGCCATTTTTAGCAGACGTTTATTTTCACTAGGACATGATGTATGAATTTTTTTTCCTCTGAGTGTGAAATCATAGAAAAAATTCTTTCTGTGACACTGTAAACACAAATTTTTTATTCAGATCTGTTATTTATAAGTGCGATTTGAAACTAATGAAAATTTGTATTGTTTGTTGCAGGTGAGTTATCTTCAAATGTCTAAAGGTCAATTATATTAAGGTGGATACAAATGAAGTACGTAAATTTAAATTGAATAAAAAAATTCCATTTTTAAACAAAATGGATCAATTTGAGCTTGAATGAACATTTTTTAGAGGATAACTAGGATCCTAAAGATTTTAGAGTATTTTTGAAAATTCCAAGGAATTTTCAAGAGCCTTAAAAAAGTTTCAAAAGTTTTAAAAAGATTTCAAGGGATTTTAAATATCTTATTGTACTTGAAAAGATTTCAATGCTTTGAAGTTATTCCAAAGTATTTTTAATATTTCAGGGTATTTTAAAACATTCCAAGTAATTGTCAAGAGCTTTAAAAAATTTGAAAGGATTTCAAAAGATTTTGAAGGATTTGAAAAGTTTTAGGTCAAAATTCAAGAATTTTAAATCAGACTAAAATCAAATTCAAATTGATTTAAACAATTTGAAGGGATTTCAAATGTGTTTCCAGGGTTTATATTGCTAGATTTAATTACATTGTTGAAAATTCTTTTTTTTTCTTGGTATGAAATTAATATTGTTTTAAATGAAAATTTTGATTTAAAATTAAAATCTTTTCTCGGTTGAGATATCAACCATTACGTTATTCGTTAAGAATTCATCTTTTTTTGGCAAACATTCAACTAATTTGAAACTTGAACCCTTTTGTTGAAAATTAATTTTTTTGATTGAAGATTCAGTATTCCAATTGAAAATTCATCTCTTTGGTTGAAAATTTAAATATTTGTTTGAAAATTAAATTTTGTTCTGAAAATATAATTATTCTGGTTAAACCTTTAACTATTGTGTTAAAAATTCTTTTTTTGTTGTTGAAATTTTGGTTTTTGGTAGAAAATTAAGATTCTTGCTTGAAAATTCATCTTTTTGATTGAGTACTAAACTATTTTTTTCAAAATTCAGCTATTTGACTAAAAATCTATGTATTTTATTTATAATTCGTCTTTTCGATAGGAAAGTTATCTTCCTTTTTAAAAATTCATCTTTTTATTTGAAAATTGAACTATTTTGGTGCAAAATTTTATTACTTTGTTGAAAATTTGTTGTTTTTCGTTTGATAGTTAATTTTTTTAACTGAAAATTTATCTATTCCATTTGTGATTATAAATTAATTTTTTTTAGTTGAAAATTCAAATATTTGGTTGAAAATTGATGTTGTGATTGGAAATTTAACTATTTCAGTTGAAGATTCATTATTTTAGTTGAAAATTCATCACTTTGGTTAAAAATTCAACAATTATGTTGTTTTTTTTATGAAAATTAATTTTACTACTTAAAATTCGACCATTTCATCTTTGGCTGAAAATTGATCTTTTTTAGCTAAAAATTCGACTAGTTATTTGGTTGAAAGTTGATCTTTTTTAAAAAAAAAAGTTAAAAATCATAAAAAATAATAAAAAATAAAAAAAATAAAAAATCATAAGTTAAAAATTCAACTATTTGGTCTAAATGTCTGTGTTTCATTCAAAATTAGTTTCATTTACTAAAAATGTAACTATTTCAGTTGAAACTTTAACTATTTTATTAAGAATTAGTTTGTTTTCATTTGAAAATTATTTTTTGAACTTAAAATTGAACTATTCCAGATATTCATCTTTTTGGTTGGAAAGTTGTCTTTTTCGGCAGAAAAGTAATCTTTTTGGTTGAAAATTGAACTACTTTGTTAAAAGTTGATTTTTCTCGTTGAAAATCTTGATTTGAGTTGTAAATCGTATGGTAGGAAATTCATCTTTTTGGTTGAAAATTGATCTATTTTGTAATTTTCAACGAAATAGTTCAATTTTCTACTAAATAGTTGAATTTTCAAGCCAGAAAGCTGAATCTTCTACAAAACAGTTGAATTTTGATGTTGTTTTCAGTTTGAAATGTAAATTTACAATTTTCAATTAAAAAAATTGATTTTCAATTTAAAAAATTAATTTTCAACCAAAAACGGAATTATTACACGTTGAAAAAATTCATTCTGAACCAAAAAAAAAAAAACTAATTCTTAACAAAATAGTTTTATTTTTAACTGAAGGGATGAATTTTTAACTAAAATTATCAATCTTAAACCACAAAAATGAATTTACACAAGAGAGTTAAACTCTCAACCAAGCAGTTAACTTTTCAACCAAAAATAATAATTTTCAACCAAGAAGAATAATTGTCTACCAAAAAGACTAATTTTTAACGACATACATGAATTTTCAACCAAATAGTTGAATTGTTACTTAAAAGAGAAACATTTTTAACCAGAAATGTAATAATTAAATTTCCAGTTACAATAACTAATTAAATTAGTTATTGTAACTGATCAAAAAATTTAATGCATTTTTAAAAAAATAGTCGAATTTTCGACCAAAAAAGATTACTCTTTGACATAATCATTTCCTTTTCACTTAAATAATTACATTTTCAACCAAATAACAGAAATTTTAACCAAACAAGATGAGTTCCCAACCAAAAATATAATAGTAGAGTTTTAAATAAATAAAAAAATGTCTGTTAACCAAACATATTTGGATTCAAAAAAAGACTGTTAAAATGCCGGGTTAGTTCTTAAAGTATCTACTACGTGACCTAATTGCTATTACTGTCAATTGTTAAGATATTATTGAATCAAAATCTTTTCCCGAAGACGAGATATTCCTATTTTTGAAAGTTGCTTAGTGTCGTTACCGTCAGCGTTACCGCATGTGTAACCGTAAGGCGATCTCATCGACGATGGGCAATCTGTGTTTATTTGAACTCGAGATGTTTGTTTTTATGAGAAGCTTAGTGTAAGTATATGCATTATGCACGTATACTTCGCTAGATATACGATTCCTTTGACGCATTTTTTTAAAAGAAGGCTTTTCATTAACATTTTTAATAATATATTCATATTTTGAAAAATTCATTTTTGTTTTAATGTTTTAGTCATAGTTCATTTATATTTCCAAATGTTTGAAAGTTTCTAAATTTTGAGTAGCGTTTATTTTTTACTTAAAGCTTTTGACATTTCGGAAAATTTGTGTTTAGATTTTTTATATTAAATTTGGTTAATTTTTCATTTAAAAACCAACTTTACATTTCCGTTTAACTTTTCAGAAGTACAATTTTTTTTTTTAATTTTCAGATTTATCAAACGGACGGAGGGTTAAATTATTATTGAAGGATACTTTGTTGAAATTTATCATGACGAAACGTACTAAACGTTATCTAAGTTTGTAACGTTACGTCGACAGACCCCCCCCCCCCGCCCCCTCCCCCGATTATCAATCGTAGTTTTTGGCGCGACCCCCTCTCCCCTCAAATTTTTACCGTAGTTTATGGGCGTTTCCTTACATCGTTGTGTTCTGTAACCCTTCAATTATTTGGTGAATCGGAAGGTCTAGGCTGTTGTGTAATCATGGAAGAAAATATTTATGTGCTTGCGGCACGCCTATTCCGACCTACATAAGATAGGACAGGTTACCTGGCAGGGAGACAAAGGCACCCCGTATCGATCGTTCAACCGCTTAATGTTTTTTTTTTTTTTTTTTTTTTTTTTTTTCTTACCTTTGAGTTGACGAGCGACCAATGAATGCAGATTTACCGGTTGGGGTCTACTATGTAATATGTATCTACTATCAGATTTGTATTCCAACCATTCGACCTTCATGTCCATAATCCTAGGTCGACGACTTTGCCTGGGAAAATGGAACGAACATTTGCATTTCGTATTTTTTTTTTTTTCAATGGAAATTCTATACACTGCTAATTATTTATTCTCTTTCAATATTACAATAACTATATATACAATAAATAATATATATATATATATATAAGAATATGATGACTTTGTGAAGCTCTTCGCCTGGGGTGATTGCTATAGAGATTGATCAGCTGCCTGTGTCGTAGAGGTGGAGGTGTCGATACATTAAAGTCCAATATTATCGACACAACAAATTTAGCAGTTGCATTTTCAACCAAATAGTTGAATTTTCAGTCCAAAATGACAAATTTTTGGAAAACAATTGAATTTTTAATCCGAAAAGTTGATTTTTTGAGAAAAAAGTTCATTTTCAGTTAAGAGAGTTAAATTTTCAATATGAATGGATGAATGTTCAACAAACCAGTTGAATTTTTGATAAAAAAATCTTCTTGTTCTTCATATACAAATTACTAAATTTGTGTTTGATTTCTAATGAAGAATAATGATATAATTCGTTTTGATTTTTTTTTTATTGCCAATTTGATTTTCACGAATAAAACATAAACTACGCATCCTATCGAAACATGAAAAATTAACAATAAGAAATTTGTAGCTCTTTTTTGGATGAACAAATTTTGTCTTCATTTTTTTTCGTAGCTTAAGTTATTCGTCAAAAAATTTAATTTTTCTATTTTCAATGCTGTTTTTCACGAATAAAATAAAATCTACTCGTCATATCAAAAAGTGAATAATAACAAATTTGTAGATATTTTTTAGGTGTACAATTTTGTTCAAATCATCTTTTGTCGTACCTTGCATAGTTTGACAGCAAAATGGAATTTTTGATTTTCGATTATTTGTTTGTGCGATCAAAATTTTAATTTTAGGTTTTTAAAAAAATTCAAAAAGTTTGTATGAAAATATTGTAGGGTGTTCAAAAAGAAACGTTTTTTTTTCCTTTTGAATTTTTTACATATCGTGCGTTTTTTGGCTTAAAATGTTAATTTCCGTTTGTTTTTTTAATTTTGAAAATGTTATAACTCCGGTATTTTTTTTTCTATCAGAAAAAGTCATTCGAATATTTTGTTTATCCTTTTGAGTAGTACTTATAGTCGTACATAGAATTTTCAAATCTTGAAAAAAGTGGTCTCAAAAATTTTCAAAATGTGCTCACATTTTGAATTTTCATCCAAAATAGCTGGCTTTTGGCGACGAAAATTAATTCTCAACCAAGAAACGTATTTTAGAAAAATAGTTAGATTGTAAACCAAAGAGGTGAATTTTTATTTGAAAAAATTAATCTTCTACCAACAAAAAAAAAAGAATTTTTCAATAAAAGAGTTCAAAATTCAACTAAACAGTTGAATTACCTAACCAAAAAGACGAATTTTCAGCGAAACGTTGAATTCTGAATAGAAAAAGATACATTTTCAACCAAATATTTCAATTTTCAACTAAATTGTTTTTTTTTTGCAAAAAAATTTAGTTCACTACAAAACAGTTGAATTTTCAACAAAAAAGTTAATTTACGACCAAATAGTTAAGTTTCAAACTTAAATGGTTAATCATCAACAAAAAATGAATTTTTCGCAAAGTGATGCAACTTTAAACCAAGTAGTTCATTTTTCAACAACAAAAAATTTATTTTCAGCGAATGAACCAAAAATAGAATAGTTAGATTTTCAGCGAAGAAAATTAATTTTAAATAATCTAAAATTATGAATCTCCATAAAAAAAATTAATGTTCAGGAAGTGAGTTCAGTATTCGATAAAATAGTCGAATTTTTATCCAAAAAGTTGATTTTTTGCCGAAGAAATTTAATTTTCTACCAAAAAAGGTGAATTTTTAACCAAATAGTTGAATTTCTAACTAAAAAGGACACAAGCAAGAAAATGATTTTTCAGCACGGTAGTCTTTGGTACCTATTATTTTTCAAAAAGGCTCTTCAAGGGGCGCTTTTTTAATTTTTGGAAGTAATTCTGTTAAATGAAGCGTTTTCTAATTCTAAGTGGTGAAACAGATTTATTCAAAAATCTAAATATATACCTTACTTTATTTCATTTTATTTAGGGCCTAAAATATCCGAGGCGTATAAAAAAGCGCATTATAAATTTGAAACACCCTATAGAGGGTGGCGTTTTCACTTTTAAGGGTAGTATTCTGAATAAAATTAGAGCAAACATATTTTCAGTGAGGCCTACAACAAAAAAATATTTTGTTTTTTGGTCCACCCTACTCTAGTGATCCTTTCAATTCAGCTTGACTCCACTTCACACCAAATTCTATTAAACATTATTGTCTCTCCCTTTCATCCGCTTGCAGTTCAGATCGTGTGAATGCAAACCACTTGTAAATTAAAATGTAAAGAGGAGACCGGAAGTCGCTTTATCGGTACCGATTCGTTGACCCGTATTGGTTCTCCTGCAGGTCGACTAAATACTAGTTAACAAACAGGGTGGACGACAGTGACACTAAAGTGTTATTTCCGTTCCCCTAAAGTCGACTTAAAAGGGGGTCGAAATTATATTACCAGATGCCAGGAAATCTGTATCGATGAGGGAAGTCTAACTGGATCGGTGACGGAAGCTTTCACTACCTCCATGATCCTAGAATTGTTAGAATCTCTTTTTTTATCTCTACAGACTAACAGACAGACAGACAAGCAGGCAGAAAAACAGACAGACAAACAGACAAACTGACAGACAAACAGACAGACAAACATACAGACAAACAGACAGACAAACAGGCAGACAGACAGACAAACAGAAAGACAAAGAAAAAGAGACAGGAAAACAGACAGACAAACAGATAGACAAACAAACAGACAGACAAACATACAGACAGACAAACAAACATACAGACAGACAAACATACAGACAAACATACAGACAGACAAACAGACAGACAGACAAACAGACAGACACATAAACAGACAGACTAACGGACAGACAAACAGACAGACAAGCAGACAAACAGACAGACAGAAAAAAAACAGACAGACAAACAGACAGAAAAACAGAAAAACAGACAGGTTGACAAAGAGACAGACAAACATACAGAAAGAAAGAAAAACAGACAAACAACCAGACAGATAAACAAACAGACAGGCAGACAAACAGACAGACAGACAGACAAACAGACAGGTAAACAGACAGACAAACAACCAGACAGATAAACAAACAGACAGACAAACATTCATACAAACAGACAGACAAATAAAGAAAAAGAGACAGGCAAACAGACAGATAAACAGACAGACAGACAAACAGAGAAACAATCAGACAGATAAACAAACAGACAGACAAACATGCAGACAAACAGACAGAGAGACAAACAGACAGCCAAAAAACAGACAACCAAACAAACAGACAAACAAACAGACAGACAGGCAAACAATCAGACAGATAAACAGACAGATAACATACAAACAAACAGACAGACATACAAACAGACAAACAGTCAGGCTGACAAAAAGACAGGCAGACAAACAGACAAACAGACAGACAGACAAACAGACAAACAACCAGACAGATAAACAAACAGACAGACAAACATACAGACAAACAAAGAAAAAGAGTCAGGCCAACAGACAGACAAACAGACAGAGAGACAGAGTTTTTGTAAAAACCTGTTTTTTGGGTTCAGGATGTTTCAAAACGTGGACTTTTTACAAAAAGGGGGGGGGGGGGTAAATTTTACACAAATCCAATATCGTCTCATTATAGGATGAGAATGTAAAAAGATGACTCTATAACAAAACAGTTGAATTTCCAATCAGCAGTTGATACAACTTCTAACTTCCTAGCAACAGCATTGACCTTGCAGTCTTAAACATTCTCACATTATCGCTTGAAACACTTGGAGGAATTTCTTCCTTGAGCTAAAAATAAATTGTTTTGTTAGAAATTATACAATGTCTATATTTAAAGGCTTTCGGTTTGTAAAACTTCAAAATTAACTGGTTTTCATCATTAGAAGGCTTTTCTGTTTTCATGTTTCTAATGTTGGCTTTAAAAATTCATCTACTTTAGTAGAAATTTCATGTTTCTTGGATAAGAATGCAACTGTTTGGTTGAAAATTCAATAATTTTGTTGAAAAGTCATCCTTTTTGTTAAAAATTTCAACTGTTTTGTTGAAAAATCACCTGAAAACTTTTTTGGATGAAAATTCGACTATTTTTTTTTGTTTGTTTGAAAATTTATCTTTTGTATTTAAAAATTCATCGAGTAGAAAATTCTTTATTTCCTGGATAAGAATGCAACTGTTTGGTTGAAAATTCAATAAATTTGTTAAAAAGTTATCCTTTTTGGTCCAAAAATCTACTGTTTTGTTGAAGATTCAACTATTTCGTACAAAATTTACCTTTTGTGACAAATTCACATTTTGTGTTTAAAAATCAATTTAAATATTTTTTAGATGAAAATTTAACTATATTTTTTAATATTTGCCTTTCTGATCTAAAAAACATCTGTTTTAGTACAAAATTGATCTTTCTTGGATGAAAATGCAACTGTTTGATTGAAAATTAAATAATTTTTTTTAAAAAGCCATCCTTTTTGTATGAAAATTCAACTGTTATGATTGAAAATTCGTCTTTTTGGTCTGGAAATTCAAGTTCCTTCGTAGAAAATTTACTTTTTATTTAAACTATTATGTTTGCAAATTTCGGTTGAACCACTTTGTTAAGAAATCATTGTTTTGTTGAAGATTCATATTTTTAGTTGAAAATTGATTTCTTTGGTTGAATATTTAACTATTTTGTTGAAAGTTAATTTTTTTTGCTGAAAATGCCTATTTTCCTGGTTGAAAATTCAAGTTTTGTACAGAAAATTCGTCTTTCGGCTTTAAGGTTCAACAATTTAGGTGAACTTTTTTTTCTTTCAATACTGAAAAATCTTTATTTGTTGAAAATTCGAATTTTTGATTTTAAAATTCATCTTTTTTTAAATGAAATTTCATCCTTCTTGGTTGAAATATCAACTATTACACTTTTTTGTTGCGAATTTATCTTTCAAGGTTGAAAATTAAACTATTTCGTTGACAATTCAATTGTTTTGTAGATAATTTAATTATTTTGTAGAAAATTTGAGTATTTTCTTAAGAAATCATCTTTTATCGTAGAAAACTCACTTTTTTTGTTTAAAATAAGTAAATTTGAAAGTTTTTAATTTGCATATGTATGTTGATGGTATTTGAATGTTAATGGTCGAGAAAAAAAAATTTGTCGAGGAAAAATCATAGAATTTTGAAAATGAAGTTTTCACCCTGCAAAGCATGTATTATCTTAAATACAACAAATTTTCCCTGGTTTTAAGTCCCATATCTTATTATTTCTGGAAACCATAAATTACGTACATTACTAGATCAGAAATTAAAGGGTTGGAATTTTGGCAGCTTTCCTAAAATGAATTTAAATTTGTAATTTAATAAAATAAATAGTGAAATTCCACTTATTCAGATTTAGAGAGCATATTAATAAGAAAACGATCCATGTAAGAATCTCAAATATGGATGTGTTTTGTGACTATTTTTTATAGGTCAAATATCGCGGTATCCACTTTAGGCAAATGCATTATGTGTCAGAGTTAATTAACTCACTGTAGGACGTGAATTTCTGAAAGGCCTTGGTACGCGATTGGCATCTGAGTAAGGGGATGAGGTGCTCGTGGGATGCCATTTAGATTTTATGGGTTCGCCCTTGATAAGGTAAAGTTATAAAAGGGAAAAATACAAAGGATGTGCTATCGACCCACTTCAGCAGAGATTATAAAAACGGAGAAATAAAAGCCATCTAGTCTTATAAAATATGGTGATAGCATGTTGGGTAGCTACGACAGCGCCACCAATTTCGAACTATTGGGAAGAAATTTGAATTTAAATTCAATATTGACGAAAAATCTTATAGTGAACAATTAATTTCAAAGCGGAAAGTATCCGTCCTTGTGCACTGAAAAAAAAACCTAGTAATGGTTTACTAGGATTTTACTAGTCTGCATTGTTCGTACAGCGGATTACTGTGCACAACTATAGTTAAACTGACTATAGAAATTTATGTAAGAGTAACTAGTGAAACTGGTAATTTCAACTTGTTTGACTGTTATTTTCAACAATATTTATCGTAAGTTTAACAAAGAGAAAATAGTAGAATGAACTTGACTGTTTTGGTACACAAGACCTTTTTTTGAACAGTTCAATTAACCACTGGTTGATGCCAATTTAACCGTTCAAAATAGAAAAATTGAGAAAGATTTATAGTTACTCTAACTAGTTTCATTTTCTTCGGTGACTATAAGCCACTCCTAAAAATATTTGTTTAAATGAAGCTGCCGTGTTCAATATTTGTCATGGACGAAGCAACGAAAAAGTCAATTTTTTAAATATGAAAAATACTCGAAAGGTATAATCGAAATAGTATGTTGCATTACAAGGGATGAAACACAGCGATTGCAACGAGTGTGAAGTTTGCTGCCCGAGCGAAGCCCGAGTGAAAGCTTGTGCGTAGTCCATCAATTCCCACTCTTCTAACTTTTTTAGTATTATCGATGCCATGTTTAACACGAAAAAAACAATCTTCGGTAATGTTCGCCAACGTTGCTAACTTGCTGGTCAGGGAAGATCATCATGACGACGCGACGAGCACATGGCGAACAGGAAGCAGGACATACTTCCAGACTCAAATGAGTGTCTATTTCCGGATGTACAATTTGAAATGCTTCAAGTACTTTCAGCGCGAAAATTCAAAACCGTCTAAATTAATTGGAATTTTCAAAATATAATTTAAAATATATAAAACTCGTTTATAATTTGAAGTGAACTTATATATATATTTACACTGTAAATAATATTTTTTGTATTTTACCCACTGTGTTTTTGTATAATTATAACAAAATAAAGATTATATTTTTATTTTCTCAAGATTTTGTAAATTTCCCTTTTTCAGAGAGGTAATAATCGGATCTAGTTTGAAATAGGTAAATTTACAAAAACTTGTGAAAATACAAACATAACCTGTAAAACATTTACATTTAAAGTCACGTTTTTACAACACTTTATTTGCAGACTTGTATAATTATACCCCACTTTACGAACTAATTTTACAAGTTTTGGTATAATTATATAAAAACAGTGAGTATTAAATACAAAAAATATTCTTTACAGTGTATACGTATAGAACATTCTATAACCTCTATTTCCACCTGTCTCAAGAATACTATAACATCATATAGTTTTTTATAACTTCGAATCCATAGAAAATTAATACATATATATGATATACAAATGTGAGTAAAGTGTATGATATATTCCAGAAGTCATTTATTTCATCAGAATGGGTTATTTTATCTTATTATGTCTTGCATCCAATGATATTTATTCGTTTTTATATTCACCTTATACATGTCTTTGTGTATATGAATTTGCATGAAATGTATTTTAGATTCATATTAATTCATTGTAATTAAATACTATTAGTAACCATCAACAACGTTAGCTTTACTACTTTTTATTTAACGAAGTTTAATTAGCACAGATTACTAAGCCATAATGTTATTTTTACTGGACAAATTTTACTAGGTTTGACTAGTTAACTTCACTTTACACATGCAGTTATTATTATCAAAAAACTGGTACAGTTGACTGTAAATGATGTAACTAGTGGAAAATAGTTATTTGCGTAACAATCATTTTTTTCAGTGTGCTCTAACAGGGTGACGACTTGACCGGGAAATAACCGGGAATTTAATTAAAAAACCGGGAATTTACATCTGATCGCAGTCAAAATTCAAGTTTTCATTATGTTAATAATTTTGTTCAATTTAGAAACGTGATTTCCACTTTATCTACAGTCGCAGATTTTTCAGATTATCTCAGTTCACTCTTATTAAATCATAATTTATTGTTGAATTTTCATTATTTTTCATTATAAGAAAAACCTTTTGCAATTTTTTTATCTCTGAGATTTTTGTCGTTGACTTTAAGTTTGATAATCGAATTTATGATACTTCAAACACACAGAAACAATCATTTCTCAATTTTTTCAAAAAATGGATTTATCACGTTTTATTCGCTCACTCCTAGTTCATCCTGACTTGGAACAGGGAATTTTTGATATGAAACGGGAATTTTTTTGAAGAATTATAATTCGGATTTAGAAGAAAGGAATTTAAAAGAATCCCTGTTCCAAGTCAGAATTTTGTCACACTTTGAAAGTTTGCTCTTCCCAATTTTAGATGAAGAAATATTGCTGAATTATAATTGAAAATGGTGTTACATTGTTCGTTGTGAATTCACTTTTCTTCAGTTAAAAATTAAACTAATTGGTTAAAAGTTAAACTCTTTTGTTAAAAATTATTTTTTTGGTTGAAGAATCATTTTAATTGAAAATTCATCTCTGGTTAACAATGTAACTACTTTGTTGAAAATTAATATTTTAAAATAAAATTAAATATTCCAGTAGAAAATTTAACTGTTTTGCTGAAAATCCGTTTTTTGTTGTTGTTAAGAATTAGATTTTTAACAGACAATTTAACCAATCTATTTTTCGTTGGAAATGTATCTTTTTTCGTTGAAGATTCATCTTTTTTGGTAGAAATTAATCTTCTTGGTTGAAAATTCATCTGTTTGGTCAAAAATTCAACTATTCTAGTTGAAGATTCGTCATTTTTAGTTGAGAATTCATCTTTCTGGTTTAAAATTCAACTATTCCAGATAAAGATTTACAATTTTAGTTGAAAATGCATCATAAAATAATTTTTTAACCTGAAAATTTAACTTATTCCAGTAGAAAATTTAACTATTTTTCTGAAAATCCGTTTTTTTGTTGTTGTTAAGAATTATATTTTTAACAGAAAATGTAACCATTCTATTTTTGGTTGAAAACCGATATTTTTTATTTAGGAATTAAACTAATTTTTTGAAAATTTATATACTTCGTGAAAAATTTGCCTTTTTTGTAGAACATTAATCTTAATGGTTGAAAATTCATCTTTTTGAAATTCAACTATTTCAGTTGAAGATTTATCATTTTAGTTGAAAATTCATTAGTTTCGTTGAAAATTAATTCCTTCAATTGAAAATTTGAATGCCCATTTTTGGTTGAAAATTGATCTTTTCTTGATTAAAAATTCAACAATTTGGATGAAAATTTCTTTTTTTTTTTTTAATTGAAAATTCAACTATTTCGTTGAAAATCCACATCTTTTGATAAAAATCGATTTTTTTTTGTAGAAAATTATATTTTTCTTTGCAAGTTAATCTGCTTGTTCAAAAACTCTTCCTCTCGATTAAAAATTCAAGTATTCCAGTTAAATCTTCATAATTTTAGTTGGAAATTTATCTTTATGATTGGAAATAAAATTACTGGGTTGAAAGTTAAACTCTTTTGTTGAAAATTAATTTTTTTGTTTGAAGATTTATTAATTGAATTGAAAAAATCATTCCTTTGGTTAAAATATAAGCTATTTGATTGAAAACTTGTTTTTCCTTTGGATGAAAAGGAATTTTTTGCCGAAAATTTAGCTATTTTGTTGAAATTTTTTTTCTTTTTTGGTTGAAAATTATTTTTATTCCAACTGAAAATTTAACTATTATTGCAGTGGGATATTTCATTATTTGAGATCAAAATTCATTTCTTTGGTTGAAATACGAATTTTTGATTAAAAACCTGTTTTTTCTTTGGATAAAAAGGAATTTTTTTGCCGAAAATTTAATTATTTTGTTGAAAATTTTTTTTTTTTTTTGTGGTTGAAAATTATTATTATTATTTTAAACTGAAAATGTAACTATTATTGCAGTTGAATGTTACATAATTTTAGATAAAAATTGATCTCTTTGGTTGAACATTCATTTTTTGACTATTAGAAGTGAATTATTCAATTTTTGTTTGAAAAATGATCTTTTTTAGTTGCAAATTCTTTTTTTTTTGTAGAAATTAATCTTCTTGATTGAAAACTCATCTCTTTGGTCGAAAATTTGACTATTCTAGTTAAAGATTCATCATTTCAGTTAAAAATCCATCTTTCTGGTTTAAAATTCAACTATTCCAGGTAAAGATTTACAATTTTAGTGGAAAATTCATCACTTTGTTTGAAAATCTAATTTTTTTTCAATCTTAGTATTCGGTATTCCAAAAAATTGTTTTGGAAATTTTGTGCCTGATTTGTTTTTCCTTCATCACAACGCACCTGCCCATTCATTGCAGCTTATTCAGTAATTTCTGGTGAAACATGGCCTTACACAACTTTGGCAGCTTCCATATAGCCCTGACCTTGCTCCCTGCGATTCCTGGCTCTTTCCCAAATTAAAGTATCCTTTAAAAGGAAAACGATTTCAAGACATGGAGGAAATAGAACAGAATGCGACGAAGCAGCTGTTAGCTTTTCAGAAATGGGGTTGCCGAAATTGGGTGGCTCGTTGGAAGATGGTTGTGGCTTCCAAGGGGGAGTACATTGAAGGGGAAATCATCGCCATTGACCAGAATTAACTCTTACTCCTGGTTAACCACAAGGTCGGATACATTCCGGACATACCTGTTAAGACTGCCGAAAAGTTCGGTAAAATGTAAAAAAAAAAAAAACTATCCTGTCCTTAAATATAGGTCCATCAATTCGTAAGGTATAGCTGAAAACTATGTTCAGACTCTATAGATAAAAACCTATGCTCTCACTGTTTTATAACATAGGACCCGTATAACATAGAGATTTTAGGAAATGTTCTGCGCAAGATCTCTGACATTCTATAGGCCTATTTTATTACATTTTTTATTGACGTTTCAATGAAATAGAAGCAGTAAAGGGAATAAAAAAACACTTCAGAAAAAAAGCTTCAAGTTTGGATATTTTTTATTAAGTTAATCCAAACAGATTGCATTCCCAAAAAATGCCCGTCCTCAAAAGTACACCGATTCGGCATACAGCTGTAACAAAAATGAGATCACGAAAAATGAGATGCTATGTTATAAATTAGCATTAGAAGTATGCTCATTTTGAGAAAAAAAATCTTATTTCGAGACTCTAACAGATGAGCGTCAACAAAAAAGATCACACTGTTTTTTTTATGTATTGTCAAGCTATTCACCATTTTTTTTGCATCTGCGCCATGTTAATTTAGCGTTATATTTTTAAATTCACGATGACATTTCGGCGGGTAAACAAAATTTGATAGCCAATAAAAAATGTTGGTCGATTTGCAAATCGCATTGAATCGTTTCACAGAGTGCGTGCGGCGGCAACTGTTTGACATTACGGGCATGATGTCATTCGTAGTCCATAATATCAGTACTTATGTAAGAACGGTATACGTGTTGGCATGGCGATCTGGCCTCGGGTCTTGTACTTTTAGTATCGCTGACCACGCGAAAATACTTCTTTTTTTTCCTTTTTTTTTTCTTTACATCCAGCGAGGGTGCGCCCGAAACATGCGCAAAGTGCAGGCAAATCTTTATCGCCAACCTCATTCGCAAACTCATAATAATATGTACGCACGATGTTATCGTTACGATGCTTCCTTCCCATTTCTGTTATTGCATTTTTATGTATTCTCAGCATATTATCACTTCCGATTTTCTTTGTGGATGAGATTGGCATTGGCTTTGTGACCCAAATTCAAGAGGCAGCTTTAAATGACATATATGATGTTGAATGATAGTGTGCTAACATAACAATGACAATGACAAATTTTATATACACTGCTAGAAAAATCTCTACTAAATGTAGCATACATGTCATGGAAGCAAAAATGCACAACATGAAATTAAATGTAGTATACTAGCGTACAGTAAATTTAGTATATTTATACTGAATTTAGTACACGCGTATACTAAATTTCATATACGTGTATACTAGATTGAGTATGAATATACTAAATTTACTCTACGCTGGTATACTAAATTTAATTTCAGGTTATGCATTCTTGCTTCCATTACATGTATACTAAATTTAGTAGAGATTTTTCTAACAGTGTATGAGATGTTGTACTTTTCCTTGAAACATAGAAAATTTTAATGGCAAAAGTATTTTGACGTGTCCAAATAACAAGATTCTATCTCGAAAGATGCATATTGAAAGGTTCTAATTCGGGACATGCAAGTTAAAAGGATGTATAAAGCTGATAGGTATAAAGTTGTGGGTGCTAATCTCAGGCAAATATTTTGCCATTATTTTGTAAAAAGTTACACTAATGTTACTCTTTTCTGAAATTGCTCGCTTATGCAACTATTTTTTTAGGGATCTTATTTTTTGACTTGCAGTCTTTAAACACATTTTCAAAATTCTTTGTTGATTGGATAAAATAATATTGAGGGTTTTGAAAATTTTAGAGTATTCAAAAAGATTCCAAGGGATTTCAGGAAATTCAAAAGATTTTCAGAGATTTTAAAAGATTTTAAGAAGTTTCATCTGATTTCAGATGATTTCAAAGTTTTCAAAGTTTTTAAAGAAATGTTAGATGTTACAAGGTTTAAGAATAGCCAGAAACTTTAATTATTATCTAAAAAATTACGATGGATTGGAAAAGATTTGAAAGATTTTAGGATATTTTATAAGATTCCAAGAAATTCCAGAGATTCAAAAAAATGGTATCAAGGATATCTAAGGACAACGAGACAATTTGAGGGAGTAAATGAAATTGTAATTCAAAGGATTTAAAAAATTGGAGAGTTTTCCACGGAAAAATGCTTTAAATTCCTAACGTTTCAAGTAAAAATATTGCATTTTCAACAAAGAAGATGATTTTTTAAACAATTTGTTGAATTTTCAAAGATAAAGACGAATTTTCAACCCAGAAAATTTTTTTCTGCAATTAAAGATGAATTTTCAACCAAAAAGTTAATTTTCAACCAAAGAGATGGAGCTTTAACTAATAAAATGAATTTTTAATAAGTGCTTCAACTATCAACGAAGCAGTTGAATTTTTAATCAAGAATATTAATTTTCAACTAAAAACGGTCAATTTTCAATCGAAAAATGGAATTGTTGAAATTTTCAGTTCTAGAAATTAATTTTTAACTGAATAGTTAAATCTTGAATATGCAATAAAATACATAAATTTTCAACCAAAGATATGGATCAACTAATAAAATGAATTTCTAACAAATCAGTTCAACTTTCAACCTAATAGTTGAATTCTTAATAAAAAAAATTACTTTTCAACCAAAAAAGACGAATTTACAGCAAAATACATAAATGTTCAAACAAATGGTTGAATTTTGAAGTTAAAAAATGTAACCAAAAATGGAACAGTTAAATTTTCAGTTAAAAAATTAATCTTCAAATAACGAAAAAACAATTTTCAACTAAAATGATGAATCTTGAACGAATAAAATGAATGTTCGGATTGATTCAAATAATTAATTTATGATTAATTTTCTAACAAAAAGACGAGTATGCAACAAAACACATACATTTTCAACCAAAGAGATGGATCTTCAATTAAAAACTGTCAATTTGCAATCAAAAGTGGAACAGTTGCATTTTTAGTTGAAAAAAATTAATTTTAAAACAAACCAAAAAAAAAACAATTTTCATGTAAAATGGTCTTGAACCAAGAAAATGAATCATTATCCTTAGTAGTTCAGCTTTCAGCCAAGCAGTTGAATTTTCAACTAAAAACGATCAATTTTCAGCCAAAAATGGAATAGTTAAATTTTCGGTTAAGAAAATTAATTTTCAACAACAAAAAAAAGAGAAGAAAATTCAAAAAAATATTGTAAAAATCTACAAGGTATTACAGACAACTGCAGGATTTCAGATTTTTTTATTTGGGTATTTGACGTAATAAAAACACTCTTATTTTTACGTAAATTATTGTAGAAAATTACAAATATTCACAAAAAAATACAAGATTTTATAAAAGTTGAAACCCCAGTGGAAACATTTTTACAAAAAAGTACAATAAAGTACAACTTCTTTCTATTATTCTGACGAATTTTGTATTTTATTTTATATTTTTGTATTTTATTGTAGTTTTAATTTCCTATAAGGATTCACAGGTTTTGAAGCTAAAGTTGTTCTTTTTCGACCTATAATGACACAAAATTAGGATATTTAGCAGAGTATTAAGAAACAATAATTAATAAATAATCGTTATTAAACAACAGAAAACCTTACGTTGGAAGTTTTTTTAAAAATACTCTTGAAGATACACATTTTTTCATTTGAAGTTATAAAAACTGAAGTGTAAATTAAAACATTAAAAGTGGTACTTTTTAATTTTAATGCTTTAAAATTAAGGCTTAACGATTTTTTAATTCAAACGCTCGATAATTTAAACGTATAAAATAGCAGCTTTCAACATTTTTCAATTGAAAAATTGTTATTTAAAAGCCGTTAAACTGCAAATTTTTAACTTCAATTTGATCAGTTCTTTCTCAATTGTTCAATTTTTATTTTCAGTGAAAAAGATGTCCTTTTTCGATCTAGGTTGACAAATATTGGGAACATTGCAATGATATAATTTGAAATTACATATTCGATGTCCAATGGTAACTTTTTGGCTGCAAAACCTGTAAATTCCTTTAAATTCCTGCAAAAAAATGCATAAAATTCCGAACAATTTAAAAAAAAAAAGAATGTTCTAGCATGAATAGCTCAGAAGTTATGATATTTTCAAGAGATTTTTCAGTAAAAAAAAAAGTTGTCTAAAAATAAATTAAGGCAGATCAGTTTATCTTTAACAAAAACAAAACAAATTGATTCTAGTTCTTACAGAACATCAGTTATACTCTCTTATAGCAGACTGCCTTTTGTGGAACTTTATCATAAATCGCTTTTTTTATTTACAACTTATTTTGTATGTACTGCATCTTCAAAAGTCAAGATTTAAAATCATCGTTTAGAGAAAATTTATAAATCCTTTATTGTTACTTTATATATTTCTGATGTATTTATACAATAAATTTTTGCATGGTATTAGTGAATGAGAAATTCATTGGGTTGTTGCACTGAAACAAAACAAAAAAATTCAATAATAATTATTCAATTTGTGAAAAGAATTCCACAAAAAGCATCCTTCTATAAGAGACTATAACTGATGTTCTGTAAGACTAGAATCCATTTTTTTGTTTTGTTTTAAAGATAATTTAATCTGCTTTAATTTAATTTCAAACATCTTCATTGTCAAGTGTATATAGGGGACAAGATATTGTTTCAAAAGAAAAAGATTTAACGTTTTTTTTTACTGAGAAAATGTAAAAGGCAGGGGAAGGACAATTAATATTAATCACCTGGGAACTTTATTTTCACGCAAAATTAATACTCGAGATGCATCCCCAAAACATAATTTCTAAGGTACAAACTTTAGCCTGCTCTTTTAACAGGGTGTCTAGTGTCCTGGAAATCCTTGAAAACCTGGAAAAGTCCTTGAATTCTTTTTTACCTGGAAAAACCTGGAAAAGTTCTTGAATTTTGCTCATAGTTCTGGAATTTTTGTTCGTTTAAAAAAAGTAGTTTTTTAAACTTTTTCTCTGCTGAACGAAAGAAGATTACCCTTTTAACAAGAGACTGTTTATTTTATTATAGTGAAAATCACGAAACTACAATCGAAATTATATTTGAATATTAATGGTTAGAGCAAATGAACAATTGGTCGGGACAAAGTTAGAAAATTTTGAAAATGAAGTTTGGGACTAGCATTTAGTTAGTAATTTATTTGCCTTGTGTTCTTATTTCTTTTCTTACAGTTGCTTCATCCTGACGACTGTAATTGTAGTGAAGAATTTTATTATTTGGTTGCAAATCCAAGAATTTTTATTAAAAAGTCATAGTTTTTATTTAAATATCTACCATTCTATCATTATTCGTTGAGAATTCATATTTTTTGGTCGAAAATTTATCTTTTTGGTTAAAAATGCCTTTTTTTGGTCGTAAAATAATTTTTTTAACTAAAAACGTAACTATGTATTTCATTTTTGGCTGAAAATGGTTATTTTTTAAATTGAAAATTGAATTACTCGGGTGAAACTTTAATCACATTTTTAAAAATTTGTTTGTTTGAGGGTTGCTTTCTTTCACAGTTTTTCCTGTCTTGGCTGAAAAATCTTTATTTGTTGAAAATTCGTCTTTTTCATTAGAAAATTCATTTCTTTGGTAGAAAATTAATAATTTCGGGTTGAAAATTCATCTGTTTTGTAGAAAATTTTTTGTTTGTTTGTTAAAAGTTTACCCACTTCATTAAACATTCATTCTTTGGTTGCAGAATTGCAGATTCATCATTTTAGTTGAAAATTCATCTCTGGTTGAAAATTCGTCGCTTTGGTTAAGAATTCATCTTTGTAGGTTAAAAGTTAAACTATTTGGTAAAAAAATTAACTATTTTGTTGATTTTTTTTAAATTCAACTCTTTGGTTGAAAATTTATCTATTTTATTGAAAATTCTTTTTTTTTTTAATTTCATTTTTTTTTTATTTGAAAATTGATTCTCTTCATTAAAAAATAAGCTACGTTGGAATCTAAAACAACTTTAATAAAAATCATATAATTGGATGGAAATTGAATTATTTTGTTGAAAAAACTTTATTTTTGTATGAAAATTAATTTTTTGAATTGAAAATTCAACTATTAAATTTTTTATTGAAAATTCAACTTTTTTTACTTAAAATTCAACCTCTTGGTTGAAAGTAGAACTACTTTGTTAAAAACTCGTTTTATTTCTTGAAAATTGAACTGTTCTGTCAAAAATTATTTTTTTCTGTGCATTAAAATTATTATTATTTTTTTGCTGAAAATTTAATTATTCCAGTTTTGGTTGAAAATGCATATTTTTTCAGTGAATTTATCTTTTTTGGTAGAAAATAAAAATCTTCTTAATTTGAAATTCAACTACTCGATTGAAAATCAAACCGCTATTCTTCAAATTTATTATATTGGTTGAAAACTCAACTATTTTGTTGAAAACCCTTTTTTTTACGAAAATTAATTTTTTCAACTGCAAATTTAACCGTTCCATTTTTTGATGGAAATGTATCGTCTTTATTTGAAAATCCAACTATTCGGTTGAAAATGTATGTTATTATTTGTTTGCGAATTGGTTCATTTTGTTGAAAATTTATCTTTTTTTGGTAGAAAGTTAATTTTCTTTGTTGAAAATTCGTCGTTTTGGTTAAGAATTCATCTTTGCAGATTAAAAGTTAAAGTATTTTGTTGAATTTTTGTTGTTGGAAATTCAACTATTTGATTGAAAGTTCTTTTTTTTTGTTGTTGTTGCAATACCAACTATTCAATTTTTCGTTGAGAATTCGTCTTTTTGGTTGAAGTTTAATATTTTTTTTTTCAAAATAAGACTATCTGGTTGGAAAATAATTGTGTAATTTACAAGTGTTTTGTTAAAAAATCAACATTTTTGGTTGCAAATTCATCTGTTTTGTTGAGCATTCGTCTATTTTGACAGAAAATTCGTCCTTGTGGATTTAAAATTCACTATTTCTGTTAAGAATTCAACTGTCTTCTAAAAAATCCAATTATTTCGTTGGAAATGTTACGTTTTCCAATTGAAGTTTAATCTTTTCTGTTTTAAATTCGATTATTTAGTTGAAAATTCATCTTTGTAGGTTAGAAACTCAACAATTCGGTAAAAAAATCAACTTATTTGTGGACAGTTTTATTTTCTTTCAATGTAAAATTGTACCAGGAAAAATGTATTTTTCTGTCCTGGAAAACCTGGAAAAGTCCTAGAATTTTTTTTTTTTGAAGAACAGCTAGACACCCTGTTTTAAGTATCTGACGATCAAATTTGGACAAACACCACAATGTGCTTCTATTGCAATTCCTAAAAACAAAAAAAGTTTGTTTCTTTGGAGAAAAATAAAAAAGAGGAAAGAAAAATGAGAAAGCAACCAACTAAGTCCCCTTCCTTCCCTTTTTTATTTATTCTGTCTTTTTTATTTTTATTATTACCAAACCACAATATAAAAGCCTTTATAATCAACAAATTTTTAATTTTCCTTTTGTTTCATTTTTCTTTCCTCTTTTTTATTTTTGTCGAAAGAAACAAACTTTTTTGTTTTTAGGAATTGCAATAGGAGCATTTTGTTGTTTGTCCAAATTTGATTGTTGGATGCTTGTTTTATTTTTAAGAATTCTATACATTAGATGCTATACTTGTGAAGTATAATCGCTATTTTTAATTTTTTTATCATTTCCTCCTAGCAAAAATAAGACATGTTTCAGTGTATTGAAAATTGTACGATCCTATAGATGAAAACTCGTAATTTCATGGAGGAAGAATTTCTGTTAGCTATAGTAAGTTAGTAAGTCATAGGGTGACCTCTATATTTAAAAATCAAAACTAACATAATTAGAAGAGTAGATTTCTCATTTTATCGATCTCCGATAATTATTTCGATTTATTTATTTTCACTATTACTTTCAGTGTAAGTTGTTATTGAAGATAATAAATATTTGGTTGTTATGACTGACTTTCTCAATACATGGCGTAAAATGAAATGTATTTCAGTAATTTTTCTACATTTCTAATCCAGTCGCAGATGTTCTTCTTTGTCATAGGATATGCGCGTTATATTTTGGTCGATCTATACTATATTCTACTCGATTAGATTAGATGAATGACAAAATATTTTTATATTGTGAACTGATTAACTAATTATTAACTGATTCTATTAAAACTTACATTTTCTGGAATGTGTTTAGAAAGTTATTGATAATTGAAGTCGTCAGAAATGAGAGTTCAAATTTGAAAAAAAAAACATAAAGTAAAAGTTATTTGAATATTTCAATAAAAAGTATAGATTATATGCTTGAATGATTATCTGAATTCAATTTTCAAAATCATATATTTCATGTTTAAAAAATATAAATTCATAAATAAATTAAGTTTTCAGAAATAAAAGTTCAAATCCTAAATATTAAAAAAGGTAACCTCCATCTTGTGTAACGTTTTGGTATAGAAGGAATCGTTATGTAGTCGAATAATGGATATGATTTTTATAATAAAAGTTTATTTATATTTAAAATAATTCTATTCCAATTTCATAATTTTCCAAATGTTTACGATGTTGTGAGATAATGATTTAAATTCAATCTTCAACATTATACGTAAATGTGTTTTAAGTTTTTATGGAATTCGTTAAAAAGATTATAAATAATTGAAATTTTCAGGAAAATTTAAGATGCACAATATTTTGATATTTCAATTCAAGTAATATCGTTGATTGATTTTTATGTTATGAACTGATGAATTATCTATTATTAACTATTTACTGATTCATTTTTTTTCAAAAAAGTGAATTGTATAAAGATTAATTCAATTTTCAAAATTATATGTGCATATATTTCAATTTCTACTGGTATTACTTTGAAAGGTTATTAATAATTGAACTTTTCAGATAAATAATAAATACAAGTTATTCTAATATTTCAATCAAATTAATTATCAAATGCTTCCTACGTTCTGAACTCATTAATTAAAAACTGTTTCTGTTGAAAATTGAATTTTCTAGAATTAGTTAAAAGATAATTGATAAATTAAATGTAATAGAAGAAAAGTGAAAATTTAAAGCAAAATATGTATAAAGTAAAAATTATTAGAAAGTTTCAATAAAAATATCTTTTGTTCACAATATCAAATTACATAAAGATTGAAATTTAATATTCGTTAATTAACATAAATTGATTATTTACTTTGAGATTATGTGATTAAATATTCGCTATAATTTGAATAATAAAAGTTTATTTATATTTAAAATAGCCCTATTTCAGTTACATAAATTTCCAAGTGTTTCTGATGTTGGGAAATGAGTATCTGAATTCAATTTTCAAAATGCTTTCATTTTTCCTATGAAATTATTCTGAAAGGTACTTTAAATTTAATAATTGAATTATTATAAATATTCCCTTTGCCTAAGAATTTAGGGAAATCTTTAAGCATTGAAATACACATCACGGATATATTCATTTGAACAACAATAATTATAAATTAATTCAAATTTTCATAACAATATGAAGTAACAATTATTTGAATGTTTTAATGAAAATAATCATTTGATGCTTTCCATGTTCCAAACTGATTAATTAATTATTAGCTGATTTATTTTTTTCACAATATTTAATTACATAAATATTGAATTTTTATGGTTTTAAATTCAGATACATAAATTGATTAATTATTTTCAGGCCATGTAATTGAACACTGGATATAATTTGCATAATAAAAGTTTATTTAAATTTGATACACCAATATTTAAATTATTTTTTAAATGATTCTGAGGTAGAATGAAAATTATCCCAATGTTTGAATGAAAATTATAGTTGAATGTTTTTTATGTTATGAACAGATTAATTAATTATCAGCGTATTATTTTTTTAATAATTTTAAATTACATGACGATTGCATTTTAATTGCTTTTGATTAGGTAACATAAACTGATTATTTGATTCAAGGTTATATTATTGTCTATTGATTATAATCTGTATAATAAAAGTTTGTTAATTTCTAAAATACCTCTGTTACAATTATATATATATTTTTGATTTCGCGATGTTGTGAAATGAGTATCTGAATTTTCATTTCAAAATTATGTGTAAAGTAAAAATTATTTCAATGATTCAATAAAAATAATTCTTCAATGCTTTCATTGTTATGAAATGATGAATTCATTATTGGCTAATTAATTTTCGTACAAAATTAAATAACATAAATATTTAATTTCAATTTTTCTATATCAAGTAACAAATCAATTATTTACTTCAAGATAATGTGATTAAATATTGGATATAATTAGTATAATAAAGATTTATTTCTTCAAACCTATCTCTATTACAATGATGTAATTTCTTATAATATTTATGATGTCAAATGAGTATCTGAATTCAATTTTCCGAATCATGTGTATACATCTTTTCATTTTTTCTGAAATAAGTTTAAAGGTTATTGATGACTGAAATTTTCTGTTTTTCTGAATTATTTAAACGTTATTATATTCAATGATTTAGCGATGTTTCTTGATTCACAGATTTCCAAAAATGGACGTGAAATTAGGATTTGAATTCAATTTTCAAAATGACATGTGCATATGTTTTAATTATTTATAAATATATATCCTAACACGCTCTTCTTTTTCTATAAAAATGTATTTCAATATTCCAGTGCAAATACATGTTCAATGATTTTCAGATTGAGAACAGAGAATCGGATCAGAATAGGATTTTTTTTAAATTGTAGGTATATTGATGCTCACATTTAAAAATATAGCCCTGATATAATAACCGAAAATGTCCTTGTACAAAAATTATGTTTTTTTTTCTTCAAAATATTGAATTACATAACATGCACTTGAAATATTCAGAATTATATCTCGACATTTACTATTATAAATAGTAATAGTAAAGTCTATGTTACATGGATTCACTAAATATATTCTTTGAGAATATAATTTCAGCAAGAATTCGATGGGTCAAGAAATTTGAACAAATAAATAGTGATTCAAAAATTGAGTAAAGGAAATAATTCAAAAAGTGAGCGCGCGCTTGTGCGCGCACGTAATAGTCTAGTTTAAAAGTAAAATCCGTAACATAGGTTGAAGAGAAAATATTACCTATTTTTTATTTTCCGTCTATTTTCTTATCGTACCTCTTATGCAGATTTGCTTACAACCTCGTAATTTATGAATCAATCGTACGCAAATTGTATCCTAGAGAATTGCCTTCCGTGCATTCTTTTACTATAATAATGCTATTTATAGCCAGAGGCTCAATGCTTTCGATTACTCGGAACTTAAAAATTACCATACGTGTATTATGTGACTATGATCGTGCATATGGTGTCAATTAATGGCATTTGACATCAATTTTCAAGTCGTCACGCTTCTGTATTTACTGATATCGCGGTCAAAGGTCGTTCCAGATGACCGAAATTGATGTCTTCTTTATAAGAATCATGAATAGACTCGACACTATTCTTTGACCTGGTTTTCTTTAATTTTATTTCAGGGATTCATATTAGATCATCTAGTTTGGAAAAATATTTATTACGTTTTGTTATAAAGTTTAACTACGAAAATCCTGTAAATTGAAGAAAAAAAACACGAGTAAAAAAAGAGGAAAGAAAAAGAAGGCAAGCTCCAAATCCCCTTCCTTTTTTCTGTCGCCTTTTTTTATTTTAATTTTTTTTGTTTAATAAAAATTAGAAAACATTTCCGAAAATCTACCAACGTTTTGGTTTTCATGAGAATTTTTAAGAGAATAAAAACCAATTTTTCAAGATGTTGAAACACATGAGGAAATCAGCATTTTTTCCCTATATTGGAAAATTTTTTCCCTTTTTCTGGAAGCTGCCATTAATTTTTAAATAGAAACCTAAACTCTAAATTTGAATAAGCCAATAAAAAATTGACTGATGAAATAAGTTATTTTGAATAATCCAATCAGCTACAACTCAAGATTTAAAAAAAGTTATAAAAAATCGAGAAAGTTTAAGATATATTTAGAATTTTCGAAAAGAATAAAAAATCATTTAGACCTTGAGAATACTGCAAAAAATGTAAAGCAAATTGTAAATTTTTGAAGGTTTTGAACAAAAAATTTAGATATAGTTTTTAATTTCTTTGATATTAGCAATTAATTATTGATTAATTATTGAAAAGTTATTGCAAAAAACCATTATAATCGCCAATACCAAAGAAATTAGAAATTATATCTTAAGAATTATTCAACAATTAGAATACCAAAAATAATGAATGTTTATAAAAAATAACATCTGTCATGTTAACCAAATTTGCGCAGATAATTAGGGCATTGAAATTAAAAAAAAAATTTTGAAAATATATTTTTGGTTCAGCATCCATCTCTTTTTGTTAAAAATTCTATTATTTTCTTGAAAATTTAATTATTTTGTGGAAAATTCAACTATTTTATTAAAAAGTCATCTTTTTGATAGAAAATTTATCTTTTCAGTGGAAAATTAACTCTTTCTATTCGAAAAGTCTGCAAATTACATTTTTGGTTCAGAGTTATTCTCTTTTGGTTAGAAGTTCTACTATTTGGTTGAAAATTTAATTATTTTGTTGAAAATTAAACTTTTTTGATAAAAAATTCGGCCTGTTGGATTGCAAATTCATCTTTTATTAGAAAAGTCATCTTCTTTGAAAATTCTACTATCATATTTTTGGTTGCAAAGTATAGTATTTGGTGGAAAATTTAATTATTTTGTTGTAAATTCAACTATTTTGTTAAAAAGTCATCTTTCATCTTCTTTGGTTGAAAATTTATCTGTTTGGGTAAATAGTTCATTCTTTTTGCTGATAGTTAATTTTTTTGGGTGGATACTTAATCCTTTTTAAATGGATAGTTAATTCTTTTCGGGTGGATAGTTAATTCTCTTTTGTGGATAGTTAATTCTTTTTATTTGAAATCTCTAATATTATATTTTTTGTTCAGATCTTTTTGTTGTTGAAAACTAATTATTTTTATTCGAATAGTCAACTATTATATTTTGGGTTTAGAATTCCTCTCTTTTGGTTAAAAATTCTACTATTTGGTAGAAAATTCAATTATTTTGTTGAAAATTCAATTCTTTTGTTAAAAAATCACCTGTTTTGGTTGAAAATTGATCTTTTTTTATTGAAAATTCATGTTTTAGTAGAAAAGTCATCTTCTTTGAAAAATCTGTTATCGCAAATTTTTTATTTAGAATTCATCTCTTTTGTTTAAAAATTTTACTATTCTGTTGAAAAATCAATTACTTTCTTAAAAATTCAACTTTTGGGATAGGAAATCCATACTTTTAGATTGCAAGTTCATATTTTAGTGGAAAAGTATTTTGTATTTTTTTTTTTGAAATATTTTTTTTTTAATTTTTCAAGTACTTTTTTACAAAGTATTTTGAAAAGTCTACTATCATATTCTTGGTTACAAATTGTACTATTTGGTGGAAAATTTAATTATTTTGTTGAAAATTCAACCATTTTCTTAAAAAGTCATCTATTTCGGTCGAAAAATGCAATTTAGATACATATTCAGTCCTCTGGAATTGCAAATTGATTTTTTATGGTTAAAAGTTAATTTAAAAAAATTGAAAATTCTACTATTATATTTCTGGTTCAGAATTCATCTCTTTTGGTTAAAAATTCTACTATTTGGTTGAAAATTTAATTATTTGGTTAAGAATTCAACTTGTTTGTTTATAATTTGTTTTTTTTTTACTTGAAAGGTCAACTATTTGGTTGTAAATGCAACTGTTTGGTGAAACATTTTGTTTTTAACAATTCATCTATTTGACTGAAAATTCATCTTTTTGGGTTTAATAATAATATTTTTTGGTTAATAATTCCACTATTTTGTTGAAAATGCAATATATTTTGACTTGTCCACATTAATGTGATGAAACAAAAATTGTTTCTCAGTTTTCTGGAAAAATATCACTATTTCCCCTTTTATAATATCATTTTGATCTATGAAGTCTGAAATCACTATTACAATAATTTACAGTCTATATTTTACCTTCCATTTCTAAAATTTTTTATTATTTTCAAAATGTATATAATTACGCAATCAGTATTTAATTATTATTATTAAAAAAGCTTAAAAGTCAACCGAGAAAAATTTAATTTTTGACCGAGTATACACTCTGTTGTAAGGAAAAAACTTTCAGGGCAATCAAGAAGGTATCAATTAAGGTCTGAATCATTTTTCCTAAATTCAAATCACGTTCAAAGTAATTATAGAGTAAAGCTATAACCGCATCACGACTTTTTGCGGTGAAGTGAAACGGAGCGTTTGATTCTATTTTTCGCTGACTGAATGAATCATCTTCACATTTTAAACGATCTTTTCATCAAATATTCCCAACGCAAAGATTGTCTCTATTTTTATTACAAACGTTTCCTGCCACCCTTATTTTTGTCAATAAAAACTGTGGAAGATTGAATTATTTCTTGATTCGTTACAATTAAAGGGACCTGCATGATTTTTCAGAGAAAGGAATTTTAGGGTGAACGTCCTGATGGTAATTGTTCAAGCCACTGATGCAGGCCTAATCCTAATCTACCAATTATCAATTATAGTATACATTCTATAACGGCACGGTCCAGTGGTCTCCACTCTCTCGCCAAGAACGAGGTCCTGTGACAGCACTGGCCGTGAACTAGCCTTTCACTAGCCTTCGCCTCGTTTCTGGCTAGTCACTGAACTATAAAACTCGATGTGATAATTTGCTGAGATAATCGCCCATTATATAGTAAACTCGAAATGACGTCAAACTTCTCTTCGTAATCAACACGTTTCGTCAAAATAAATCAAGTTTTTCTACCCAGACAGCAAGTATTCTAAATAAACCTAAGGGAGCTCCTAAATCACTGAATCATGCTTTGATTCCCATCAGAGATTTGATGACTAAACGAATTCAAAATTTATTTTGTCCTATAAATAAACTCGAAGAAATTAAGTCTTTATCAAGGCGATAATTTGACTTGGAAACCTGGATTTTTGTGCATTAACTTTTTTTTAAGAACTTCATCTTGCAGACTTCACACTCGTTCACGGATGTCCCTCTTTTCTGATAATTCGCTAAGATAATCACCCATTATGCAGTAAACTTAAAGTGACGTCAAACTTCTCTTTGTAACCAACGCTTTTGATCAAAATGAATCAAGTTTTTTACCCAGACAGAAAATATTTCAAATAAACCTAAGGGAACTCCCAAATCACTGAATCCTGCTTTGATTCCCATAAAAGATTTGATGACTAAACGAATTCAAAACTTATTTTGTCCTACAAATAAACTGTATGAAATTAAGTCTTTATCAGGGTGGTGATTTGACCTGGAAACCTGGATTTGTTTGCATTAACTTTTTTTTATGAACTTCATCCTGCAGACTTCACACTCTTTCACGGATGTCCCTCTTTTCTGATAATTCGCTGAGAGAGCCCATTATACAGTAAACTCGAAATGACGTCAAACTTCTCTTTGTAACCAACACTTTTAATGAAAATGAACCAAGTTTTTTACCCAGACAGCAAATATTTCAAATAAACCTATGGTAACTCCCAAATCACTGAATACTGCTTTTATTCCCTTCAGAGATTTGATGACTACACCAATTAATAACTTATTTTCTCCTATAAATAAGCTCGAAAAATCATGCTTTTATCAGGGTGGTAATTTGAGCTGAAAATCTGATTTTTTCTAAAGAACTTCATCTTGCAGACTACACTCTTTCCCCTAATCCCCTCTTTTTTGATAATTCGCTGAGATCGTTATCTGAGCCCATTATACAGTAAACTTGAAATGACGTCAAACTTCTCTTTGTAAACAACACTTTTTATCAAAATGAACCAAGTTTTTTACCCAGACAGCAAATATTTCAAATAAACCTAAGGTAACTCACAAATCACTGAATACTGCTTTTATTCCCTTCAGAGATTTGATGACTAAACGAATTCAAAACTTATTTCTTCCTATAAATAAACTCGAAGAAATTAATCCTTTATCAGGATGATGATTTAATCTGAAAACTGGGATTTTTTTGCAATAACTTTTTTTTAAGAACTTCATCTTGCAGAACTCGTTCCCGGATACCCCTCTTTTCTGATAATTCGCTGACATAATCGCCCATTATACAGCGCACTCGAAATGACGTCAAACTTCTTTTTGTAGCCAACACTTTTTATCAAAATGTATCAAGTTTTTTATACCCAGGCTGCAAATATTTCAAATAAACCTAAGGGAACTCCCAAATCACTGAAGCCTGCTTTGATTCCCTTCAGAGATTTGATGACTAAACGAATTTAAAACTTATTTCCTCCTATAAATAAACTCGAAGAAATTAAGTCTTTATCAGGATGATGATTTAACCTGGAA
>CAKNXH010002062.1:41856-58428 GCA_932178445.1 Andricus quercusramuli | reverse complement strand
TTCAAACGAATACAAAAGAGTTCACAATTATTTCAAAGATTTCATGAGAAATTTATTAAAGATTTTTAAAAAGTGCAAGAATTTCAAAGATTTTAAAAACGATACAGTACGTCAGATTTCAAAACATGTCAAAGATTTTAAACAATTTCAAATTTTTTTAGAAGTTTTCAAAAGATTTTACAAATATTTTAAAGAATTAATGAGGCTTTCATAAGGTTTCAAAACATTTCAAAAGTTTTAAACGATTTCAACATTTTTTAGAAGATACAGTACACCAGATTTCCAAGATTTCAAAACATCACAAAGATTTTAAACGATTTCAAAAGGTTTCAACAAATTGGAGAAGAATAAAAAAGTTTTCAATGATTTCAAACGAACACAAAGAATAATTCTACAAATATTTCAAAGATTTCATAATGATTTAAAAAGATTTCAAAACATTTCAGAAAGATTTCAAGGATTTCAACGGTTTTACAAAATTTTTAAACATTCCACAAGATTTTTGATGATTTCGCAAAGATTTCAAATACTTCAACAGATTTTAACGAATTCACAAAGATTTCGAAAGCTTTCTTTGGAAATTGTTGTCCAATAAAAAATTAAATGGCTCATTTTTTACATGTGTAAAAACCGGTTATTCCACTATTTGACGTAAAAAAATAGACCTGAAAAAACTTGATTTCTTCACCTGGAAAACCTGAAAAAGACCTTGAATTTTGTTTTTAAGAATCGCTGGACACCCTGAATAATATTATAAATTTAAAAAGAATTACAATTTTTGGTTCCAAAGGAGCTGCAACAAAAAGGAACCTCTCTTGCTGAAAAGGAACCCAAAATGATACATGGTTTCTAAAGGAACCCAAAGTATGGATTTATACCGGTTTGATAGAAACTTTTTGTCACTTTTGCTTTGAGTCACTTCGAATATTTTACAAGTTAATGATGCATATTGTACTTTATAATTTGGAATAAATAATATTGCATTGGAAAAAATGTAATAAAGAAACAAAGGGATTCCAAGGGATATCAAAAGTATTTCGCAGAATTTTAGATATTTAAGGGTAATTTAAGAAAACCAAGATTTTTCAATCGATTTCAATAATTTTTGAAGGCGTTTTAAAGGATTTCGATAATTTCATTGTATTTCTAAAGATTATAAAGAAGAAATGCAAGACAATTTCAAAGACTATCAAAAGATTCCAAAGAACTTGAAATATTTGAGGGTGTTTTAAAAGACTCCAAGGATTTTTTGATAGATTTAAATAATTTGAAAGGATTTTAAAGGGTTTAAAATATTTTATGGTATTTTTAAGGATTTCGAGAAATCTCAAAAAGATTTTAAAGATTTCAAGGGATATCAAACGATTTCAAAGAATTTAAAATATTTGTGGGCATTTTAAAATTCGAAAAATTTTCAATAGATTTGAATAAATTAAAGAAATTTGAAAGGATTTTTAAAGATTTTATAGTATTTTTAAAGATTTCAAGGAATCTTCGAAGGAATAACAAGGATTTTTCGATATATTTGAATAATTTGAAAGGATTTCAATTATTTCATTGTATCTCTAAAGATTTCAAGATATTTCAAGGGGCTTGTTAAAACTCAAGATTTCTCAATCGATTTCAATAAATAAAAGGAATTTGGAAGGCTTTCAAAGATTTTATAGTATTTTTAAAGATTCCGAGGAATCTTAAAGAGAATAAATAGATTTTAAGGAATATCAAAAGATTTCATAGAATCGAAAATAATTAAGGGTATTTTAGAACTTCGAGATTTTTCAATCAATTCCAATAATTTGAAGGTTTTCTAAATGATTTTAAAAATGTCATGGCATATCAACAGATTTTGAATTATTTAATAATTAATTATTTAATGGCTTATTTTCATCTGACATAATCTGTCATTCTGTGTATTGTGACAGAAACAGATGGAAAAAATAAGAATAAAAAAACACAAACATTTGTGCAAAAATTTTTGAAATAAATTGATAAATTCCACGATAATATATAGATCCAATGCTAATTGCTGCGAATTTTGACGAAGAAATCTAAGCAAGCATTAGAAATTTTTTTTTAGTTTGCAATTTCTTCTTCAACCAAAGTTACATAGATTTGTGCACAGAAAAAACAGAAGTGAATTTTCGTTGCGGGTAATTTTCAAGTAGATAAAGTAGATCAAGTTGGTAAAGATTACTCTGAAATGACTGTAAAGATTACATTTTTTTCTGTGTTTTTTTTTGCTTCAATTTTAGGTTAAAGCTGCAATTCTTATCCAATATTAATGATCAAGAGCTTTACTACTCAAGTGGGTTTGGTTTTATTGAAATTATAATTATTATTAAGGAAACAAATTTGTTTGCAAACATAATAATTGTATTATTGCTAATTAGCTTTTGATTATGAGGATTGGATTTCTCCTTCAAAATTAGATGCAATTAATATTGGGTCTATTTTCGTTGATTTTAGTTCGATATTATGCAAGGCGTGAAACAAGGATGCGTTATGTCCTCGTGGCTATTTATCATATTCATGGATAAGTGTCTAAGAACTGCCCTCTTCAACGAAAAAGGTATAGATCTCGAAACCGTCAAAGTACGTGGGTTGGCTTTCGCAGATGACAAGATTGTTATGGCAGAATCAGTCGAAGACTTGCAAAGAATGTTGAATAAACTTAACACAAGCATGAAGAACATGGACCTCAAAATTAACGTGAATAAAACGAAAGTCATGGTTTTTGAGGGAAAAAGTGAGAAAACAATATGCAACATTGTCCTAAATGATGTGAGATTAGAACAAGTTGACAAGTACGTATATCTAGGTAGTCTATTCACTAGCGACGGAAAAATAGAGGGGGAATTAGATAGGCGCATAAATAAGGGTAAGCAGGTTATCGGTAGAGCAGGATCCATCCTCACGAATAAAAACATATCAAAAAAAGCTAAAATGGCCATACATAATTCCATATTCGTACCAACTGTACTATACGGTAGCGAGGCATGGACCTGTCAAGAAAAGGACAGGAGAAAAATCAACGCGATCGGCATGAAACCTCTGCGCATAATATGCGGAAAAACACTGATGGACAAAGTCCGAAACGAGATAATCCTCAAAGAATGTGGTACAGGAGACACGCTAGTTGACATATGGGAAAGAAATCAGTTAAGATGGTTCGGACATCTTGAAAGAATGAAAGATGAACGACTGACGAAGCAAGTATATAAAGGTAAAGTAAATGGCAGAATGCCCAGAGGTAGACCGCCGAAAGAATGGTTAGAATCTGTAAATGAGACATTGATCCGAAGAGACATAAGAAGTCATAGGAGCAGAAGAGCTTGCATGAAGAAGTGCATGGACGTAAATGAAGCTAGAGTAGTATGCCAGGACAGAAATATGTGGCGACAAATAGTTTATAAGCAGAGTGACAATAGAGTGAATGATGCCGGAAACAAAGACCTTGGATACTAATGGGCCCAAGTGGGGAACCATACATAACAATTCTGTGAGGCTCCTCACTTGGGGTGATCGCTAGAGAGATTGATCAACAACCTGGGTCGGAGCAGTGTTGCGGAGTGGACGTTTTATTTGAATAAATAACACGAAAACTCCAGATCAATCTAAAATATCTATACCATAACACATATACCTACATACCCATCCACCCTATACCCATATACCGATCAACCTCATACCTATATACCTATTTCACTACTTTCCAACCGAGCAAGTCACGCCTACCCCGAAAGGGAAATGGCTTAATGGTACAATAATAATAATAATAATTCAGAAATATACACATTTTTTGTGAAGAATTGACAATAGTGAGCATAAAGTGATAGCAATTTCATAGAAAATCAAAACTACAGATTTTCCTACTCATGTATGTGTCCCTAGTAAAAGTGTGGTAAAATTACCAACATTTTTAACAGCGCTAGACAAATTTTAAACACTTGGGCTGTGAAAACTGGTGGTCTTTTCATGCATTTTTTTTTTATTTGAAGTCATAAAAGTGCTGAATCTGTGACTCATCAGGGGTAAAATTACGAATTTTAGTTTCCTGTCTTATATAGCCACTCTTAGAGATTAATGATCGATTCTCTGGGGTTACTGTAAAGTGACAGGTATCTATTTACGTTTTGTTTTCGCAATAGGAAAGTGAAACTACCTGTCAAGTGACTTCCCACATTAGTATCGTATTACCGACCTTAAAGTCTGTCGCAAATCAAAAACCCACATCCTCTCGTTCAGAGAATGACAACATATGAATTGCATTCAAACACTGTTTTGTCTTCCTATGATCCAATGTATAGTATTTTGTTTTAAATCATAAGCCCAACAACCAATGGAATTCTAAGGAAATTTCAAAGATTTCAAGGAATATCAAAAGATTCCAAAGAACTTGAAATATTTTAGGGTATTTTTAAAGATTCCAAGGATTTTTTGATAGATTTCAATAATTTTTAAGGATTTTAAAGGATAAGGGAGTCGAGACATTTTGTGACGATTTGTTACGGCAGGGGGTCCTCAACTCATGTATGTAATTTTTGCAAATTCGCAAAAACATTCTCCTGAAGATTATCTTTTTAGTTATAAATTTTGTCGCTGATAAGTCAACTGAAATTTTTTTTGGATGAAAAATATTTTTTCTGAAAATTTGTCTTTTTAATTTAAAAGCTCATCTTCTTATAGTAGAAATATTGCATCTTTCTTGGACAAAAATGCAACTGTTTTGTTGAAAATTCAACTATTTCCTAGAAAATTTAATTTTTGTTTAAAATTTGTATTTTTCTGTAGAAAACTCGATTGAAATCCTTTTGGATGAAAATTCAACTCTTTTTTTGAAAATTTGTCTTTTTGATTTAAAACATCACCTGTTTTAGAAGAATTTTCATTTTTCTTGGAAAATGCTACTGTTTGGTTTAAAATTCAACAATTTTGTTGAAAAGTCATAATTTTTGGTTGAAAATTTTGCTGTTTTGTTGAAAATTGCACCATTTTGCAGAAAATTTACTTTTTGGTTAAATTTAATATTTTAGTTTTGAAAAGAGAACTGAAATCTTTCCTGGATGAAAATTCAACTACTTAAAAAAATTTGTGTTTAAATTACAAATTCATCTGTTTTAAGAGAAATTTCATCTTTCTTGGATAAAAATGCAACTGTTTGGTTGAAAATAAAACTATGTTGTTAAAAAGTCATACTTTTGGTTGAAAATTCTACTGTTTTGTTGAAAATTTACTTTTGGTTAAAAATTCATATTTTGGTATTAAAAAATGAATTGAAAACTTTTCTGGATGAAATTTAAACTTTAAAAAAATTGGTCCTTTTTTATTCAAAATTCATCTCTTTTGGTTAAAAAAATTCGTCTTTTTGGATGCAAAATTCAATTTTGCTCGTAGAAACTTATTTTTTGTTAAAAAATTCATATTTTGATTTTGAAAAGTCAACTGGAATCTTTTCTGGATGAAAATTCAACTATTTTTCAAAAATTCGTTATCTTTAAAAAAAAAAAATCATCTGTTTAAAGAGAAATTTAATCTTTTCTGGATAAAAATGCAACTATTGGGTAGATAATTCAACAATTTTGTTAAAAAGTCATCCATTTTGGGTAAAAATTCGTTTTTTTGGATTGAAGATTCAATTTTTCTCGTAGGAACTTATTTCTTGGTTAAACATTCATATTTTTATCGCGAAAAGTCAACTAAAATCTTTTTTAACAGAAAATTCAACTATTTTTTTTTAATTTACCTTTTTTATTTATACAACTGTTTTATTTGAAAGATTTGGTTGAATCACTTTGTTAAGAAATAATTTTTTTTGAAGAGTTATATTTTTAGCTGAAAATTCATCTCTTTGGTTGAAAGCTCAACTATTTTGTTGAAAATTAATCTTTTTAAATTGAAAATTCAACTACTTGGGTAGAAGTTTAACTACATTGTTGATTTTTTTTCTAATGAAGGCTTATTTATGTCTTTGGTTAAAAATTTAACTGTTCAGTGGAAAAGTCTTTGTTTTTGTTTAAAGTTAATTTTTCAACTGAAAATGTAATTTTTTTTTATTGATCTTTTTTAGTTGAAAATTCTTCTTTTTTGGTAAAATAAAATAATTTATAAACATAAATTTTCAACTACACAGTTTGATCCGTGGATGTGATGTGCTAGACCAAATTTTATTTTATTTTATTTTTTTCTAAAATTTTTTAGTTGAATAGTTGAAATGTTAAGCTAAAACTGATCATTCTCTAACCAAAAATATAATAGATAAATTTTCCTTAAGGGTATGACCCCCAAGGAGAATTAATTTTTAATTTAGAAAAAAAGGAATTTTCTACAAAACAGTTGAATTTTAGACTCAAAAATACGAGTTTCCAACGAAAAGGTTAATTTTAAACCAATCCGTTAAAATTTAAAAAAATATTTAAATTTTCAGTTAAAAAAGTTAATTTGTAACAAAAAAAAAAAAAAACAACGAATTTTCATCTCAAATTGGGAATCTTCAACCATAAAATGAACTTTTAAGAAAGTAGTTTAACCAAGGAATTGAATTTTCAATTAAATACTTTATTCCTCAACTAAACCAGATTAATTTTTAACCACAAGGTTGCTCTTTCAACCAAAAAAATTTATTTTCTACCGAACAAGACGAATTTTCAACCAAATACATAAATTGTCAACCAAATTATTGAATTTTCAACAAAAATGTCATTTTCAACCGAAACAGATTAATTTTTAGCCAGATAGTAGCCAAACTTAATAAAAAAATAAATCAAATTGTTTAGCCCGCAAAAAAAATAAATATTGGAAAAAATAAAATCGTGGGGGTTTCCTAAAAATCTTCTTTTCATATTTCCAGACTTCGATGAATAAAAAAAAACAGCTCAATTCTTAAAAAAAGACGATTTAAACAAATATATTATTCAAGAAAAAAAACAATGTCAATCAAATTATTGAATTTGCAAGCCAAAAAGAAGAATTTTCAACAAAACCGTAAAACTGTCTACAAAACGGTTGAATTTTCAACAAAAGTATTCAATTTTGAACCAGATAATAAAATTTTCAACCAAAAATGAATTCTTAAGCAAAAATTGAATATTTGAACAATTTTATGACACTATTTGCACTATTTTTAATCTCTGAAGTGAGTCCGAGGCCTGTATTATTTTTAATTGACGCTTTTAGCGACGCGACACGTTGACGTAATGACGCGCCTTGCCACAGTTAGGTGCAATATATATTATATTATATCTTATTATATTTAAGCTCGGTCCTCAATTATTGCTGTGAGAGTAGAGTGCGGTTCTAAAAAGATAATTTTGCAAAGGTTAGCACAAAAGTGATGAATGATAATTGTCATACCTGACCAGCTGACGGGCGACAACGCGTACGAACAGATGGCTACTGGTACTGAGCAACCAGTGAACCTTACGCATTAAACCAGTGACGGAAGTCCACTGATAAAACCAGTAAAATCTCACTGATTGTCAATGACATTCATCTGGTTGTTTCAACCAGTGAGATTTCATTGAAAGTCAGTGAGATTTCATTGAAAGTCTGTGAGATATCACTGATTCATTTTAAGAGAGTTGCATCCAAACCAATTGTCTAAATTATACATCTGAAATTCAAAAAGTCATCTTCATATCGTTTATCAATAATCAGATACTAAACAGGGACTCTTAAGAACCCTTTTGAAAATATGATAGGTCGATTTATGAAATGATTTCCGGTATTTGAAATAACAGGTCTTATACAGCTTTTCCCACGTAAGTCAAGACTTGAAGAGCTTGAGAGTTGAGCATGTCGTAAAGATAATTGGATAACTGGTGGCGGGTTCATTTAGATGGACTTACGTGCGCTTCTTATAATTGAAGTAACTCCCTGCGATAAGAATCACCGTCTTTGATCGAGCCCTCGACTTTCAGACGCGATATCGCGATTGTCGGCCGGTATAAGTCGTAACAGAAAGCTTCGTTGTCCAAATGTTCAGACTTATGACCAGCATGAAACGTGATAAAGGCCGAGTTTAATTGAAAAAGGAGATTCCTCGTGCTCAGTCAAATGCAGTCAACCGTCCACAATCGAAACATTCTGTCGGTCCACCCGCATGAAACCTCGATTCGGGATTGCGGTACGAAATTCTCTTTCATTTCTCTTTTAGCGAAATTAGTATCACTATACCATTGAGTTTCAGGCGTCATTCACTCTACTTACATTCTTTTCATAAACTATTCGTCGCCACACTTTTCTGTCCTGGCATACTTCTCTACCTTCCTTCACGTCCATGCATGTTGTCATGCAAGCTCTCCTGTTTCTATGGCTTCTTATGTCTTTTCGGATTATAAGGACTCATTCACACATTCTAACCATTCTTTCCGTGGTCTGCCTCTGGGTATACTGCCATTTACTTTACCTTTATACGCTTGTTTCGTTAGTCGTTCATCTTTCATTCTTTCAAGATGTCCGAACCATCTTAACTGATTTCTTTCCCATGTATCAACTATTGTCTCTTTTGCACCACATTCTTTGAGGATTATTTCGTTTTTCACTTTGCTACATAGATATATGTATTTATCAACTTGTTCTAATCTCTCATCATTTAGGACAACGTTGCACATTATTTTCTCAAATTTTTCTACAAATACTATGATTTTTGTTTTATTTACGTTAATTTTGAGGCCAATGTTCTTCATGCTTGTATTTAGTTTGCTGAATATTCTTTGCAAGTCTTTGATTGATTTTGCTATTACAACCTTGTCATCTGCAAAAGCTAACCCACGTACCCTCACTGTCTCGAGATCTACACCTTCTTCGTCGAAGAGGGCCAGTCTTAGATACTTGTCCATTAATATGATAAATAGCCATGAGAAAAAAAATTATTTTTAGAACGTTGGATGAGTGCACGCACAAAAAAGTTTCATTTTGTACAAGAAAATGGCGTCAAAAATTACTGAGAAAAAATTGAACTACAAGTGGTTCATCATAAACAGTATGAACATTGAAAGCAGTTTTTTTTCTTCAGTTTTGATATCGATAATGAAAATCATCTGGAACAAAATTGAAACCCTACACTTACAAGAAGCCAAAATTATTATTTTTTCAACTGCATTGGCTTCACAGGCCAAAATCCTTTTAAAAATAGGGGAAGCAAGGACATTTTTTCAGAAAATAGGGGAATAAATTCTTTTAAGTCTAATTAATTTAGGTACTATGTTCAATTAAATGTTAAACGCTTTAAGTAGAAATATTTCATTTTTAATGAAATAGATGAATTTGTAACAGAATAGTTGAATTTTCATTATCAACCGAAAAGATGAATCTTTAACCAAGAACGAAGAATTTTTAACAAAATACATGAATTTTCAACCAAATAGTTGAATTTTCAGTTTAAAAAATTAATTTTCGAGCAAAAAACGAGTTTTCAACGAATCAGTTAAAGTTTAAACCAAAAAATAAGTTTTTAACAAAGTAGTTCAACTTTTAACCAAGTATAGTGGAATTTTCAACCAAGGAAGATTTGAATTTTAAATAAAAAAACAGTTGAATTCAATCAAAAAATACGAATTAAAAAAAAATGGAATCCTCACTAAAAACAGATTAATTTTTAGCCAACCTCTTGCATTTTAAGCCGAAAAACATGAAATTTCTATCTAAAGAGATGAATTTTTAAATTAAAACATGAATTTCCAATCCAAAATATTAATTTTCACCAAGAAGATTAGTTTTTCAACAAAAAAATGACTTTTCAACATTATACAAGGATTTCTAAAAAAATAGTTGTATCCTCGCTAAAAACTGATTTTTTTGGCCGAACACTTAAATTTGTAACCAAAAAAGATCAAATTTCTATCACAAGAGATGAGTTTTTAAACAAAAAATACAATTTTGTTACAAAAGAGTTAAATTTTCAGCAAAAAGATTAATTTTCAGCAGAAAATATGAATCTTGAACAACATACAAGAATTGTCGACAAAATATTTGGATTTTCGACCAAAAGGATGAATTCTTAACCAAGAAGATTAATTTTATACCCGAAAGACGAATTTTCAACAAATTACAAGAATTTTCAACCAAATAGTATATTTTGAGTTGAAAAAAAAAAATATTTTCAACCAAAAAACGAATTTTCAATAAAGTCAACTTTCAACCAAGTATTTAAATTTCCAACCAAAAATGATAAATTTTCAACGAAAATTTTAATATTTAATATTTCAACCAAAGAAGACCAAAATTTTCAACAAAGTAGTTGATTTTTTACCAAAAAGGTGAATTTTGAACTAAGAAGATTAATTTTTTATCAAAAAGACGAATTTTCAACAAAATACAAGAATACCTAACCGAACCAGATTACGTTCTAGACAAACAGCTGCTTTTTTTAACAAAAAAGGTTAAATTTCTACCAGAAGAGAATAATTTTCAAACAAAAAACAAGGATGTTGAACGAAGTATTTGAATTTTCAATCAAAAAAGATTTTTTAGGCATGAAAAATTTTGTTTGTCATCAATGTGTTGAATATTCAAGCCAAGAAGATGCATTTTCTACAAAACAGTTTAGTTTTCAACCCGAAAACACGAATTTTTTTGTTGAAAATTTAATACTTGTAATTGAAAAGGTAGGAATTTGGCGAGTTTTTATTTCAAAGAATGTATTCTCCTATTTTCACGAAAAGCTCATTTTCCCTGCTTTCATTGACTTAAATATGATAACAAGGAATGCTTTAAAAATATTAGATTAGAAAACTGAAAATTTTTCTTAGAAAATAATGTTAATTTTTCAATGCACACTTTTTGATTTGGAGCTGCACACTCAGGAAAATGTTTAAATCAAATAAATTGTTTCTTTGGTATAGGATAAAATAAGTGTTTAATTGATTCAAAAAAATATTTTTTTTAACTTGGAAAAAAGTTAATTCAAACACGCCATTGTTTAACTCAAATAATTTTATTTGAAGCAAACAAATTCTATCTTTGATATGGAGTTAAACAAATGTTTGTTTGATTTCAAAATAATATTTTTCTGAGTGCATTCTTTCAACTCCGCGGACTACACAGTATTTTACGCCTTAGCATGAAAGTCATTGAATTTTGAAACAAAACACCACTAACATGGAATAGGTCAAATTGACCAAAGCTTGCCGCTATAAATACGGTGTCAAATTGCATACGACAGAACGAGGTAAATATTACGTTACGCGGTGCATGTGACATAACGTTTCTCCATTGTGCAAGAGTTGCACTTGCTATAATGTAACAGTTCAATGATCCAAAATAAAGTCAGAATATATATATCGAGTAAAACTGCTTTCATTTTCCATATACAAAATAAACATTGTAATTATTTTGATTATTTCAAAGCCCTTTCCATTGACTAGTTATCCAGTATTTTTGGAAAAGTCGTGTGTTACATTCAATTTTTTTTTCTATCTATAGTCAGAAAAATGTTTGAATGAAACAAATATTATTTTGACCCTATATCAAAGAAAGAATTGGTTTAATTCAGATATTATTTAAAAATGCATGCAAATTCTATTTTGGACACTTTTAAACAATGCCGAAAGCCTCGACTTTGTATATAGAGTAAATGAGATTTATGCATTAGCTCTGTAAGAAGCGTATACAATGTAGAGTACTAAGTAAGGGTAATAAATAATGAAAGCGCTGGAGCATATAAGTATAAGGCGTAAGGCTTGAAAGAGTTGGTGTTAAAAGAAATGCAGATTGCAACTTTGCCAGTTGCATTGGGTCAAGAGCGATCAGTGGCAGTGCATGCTGAATAATTCGCTGCCAGGCAAATGCTCAGCGTCCATTCATTAAATCACGCTCGGAATTCAACAAAGAAAGCCAGCACACAATGTTAAAAGGGAAGCTGCCGAGACAACCGATCCGGACCCTATACTCCTATAGTTTGTAATGTTGTACCAACGCCATTTTGTCAAGTTGTCACATGGACTTTACTGTTCCTCGCGATTCAATCGGGTTGTCCTCGACACAGTTCTTGTGCTTTCATCTGATCAATACTGCAATTCATCCAGTCGGAGAAAAAGTTGTCTTGGAACAAAAGCATCGTCCTCTTCTATGTTCTGTTTTGAAGCACGTGAATATCTTTTTTGTACAAACATAATTATTTGTCTGGAAAATTAAATGTGGAGTAAGCGTACAAAACATGATAAATCCATATAAAACATGATAAATCCATACGAAACATGATGAATCCATACAAAACATGATGAATCCACTTTTTGAAAAAGAGTTATGAATGGTTTTAGCATTTTCAGGACATGAGGAATGTGATTATTGACACTTGTTTCCCCAAAAAAGTGTTGTACTAAAGTTTTCTACGTTTTATAAAAACTGCATAAGTCCAAGCTGATACAATAATTCGATAATATCGTATTACCAGCTAGATGGTTTCCTTTATATGATGCTATCGGAATTCTTCTTATATCTCTGGTGTTTTTGAAATACAACATTTGTCTAATTATTGAGGAATCATCTTGAATAGTTTCATCATGTTTTGTTCGCTTACACCTCAAATGAATAAATCATGTTTGTCGCTAAAGGATAATGTTTGTTAAAAGTGTGTGTCAAGAGACATCCTTTTGACAACAGGACATTTCTCTAAGTGTCAACCAGCTGCATTAATGATTATTAATGCTATCAATGCTTAATGATTAGTAATTCTATCTTTCACATTTCATTGGTCTGTACATTCGTAACCATGTAAAGTCTGAACATTTGTTCTCCAAATGTAAAAATATGTAATTTTTTATATCTCTCGAACGGGTTTCAAGATCCTTTGACCGTATAAAAGGGTCGTTGGATGAGATCTCTAAAAGTTGAAACGTGTCGTCGTTTTGTTGTGTTGTCTTATGTCCCACATGGATGTGTAGAAGTACCTACCACTTCTGGACTGGAGTGTTCAGTGTTGAGATGTGCTGCCATGACTAGTAGGCAAGAATGTAAGAAAGTATTTGAGGTGCATGAGTGTGTGAGGGAGGTCCATGTATGAACATGAAGGTTTATTTTATTTCTTGTAGCGTGAACGCGGCTGCAGGTCTGGTTTGCCGGTCGCTTGGTCACGCTTCAGAACCGACCGCACTTCTTCTGTTCTGTCTTTACTGACTGCACTGCAGTCAACGAACTCCATTCCCACCGAACCAGAGAACGATTCAGTGCTTAATATCCGCGTTCTTTCACTGTTTCACCAAAAGTACAATTTTTTTTCAAACAGAATGGTCTAATGAATCCATATTGAGGCGTTAAAAAATACAAAAAGGCAAAAGCGCTTTCTAAAATTGCATTTCAAACAAGAGGAACATCTTTCATTTAGTGGATGTGATAACAATAGAGAACAGTACATCTGCGAAGTACTATGGGTGTTTCTATTTGTGCTCATTTTATGAACACCTTGCTTCCATATAAGTATCAAAAAATAAATTTACTTCCTCATAGAATCGAGTCTTTCTCTAACAAAACTTGATTTAGAATAGAATAGAATCTTTCGCTAACAAAACGAAAATATGGACACTTTCAATATTTTTCAAGCTTATGTTTCTGTCTTACAAAAAATCCTATTTCGAGAAAATCAGAGAGACCATCAAAAGGTCAATCAATGTGTTCAGTTATATCGAACAACTTTTTAATTTATGGTAGTATATTATATTACAAATTAAAAAAAAAGTTTTTCTCAATATAATATAATCAATATAATATAATATATTCGACGCCTTCAAAGATTGTTCAGTAGGTCAATCGATACGTCTCAAAATCGAGTATGCATACATCATATACAGTTCTGTTGTATTTCCAATATTAAAAAAGTTTTCCTGATATAAATAAAATGAACAATATATTTTGAAAAATTATAAACAGCTATTGCTAGATCATAAGAAGATTGTTTGCAACGTTTTTAGAGATCAAAAAAATATCTCTGAAACTTACTATAAAAGTGTATATTGTAAAAATAACTTTATTTTCTAATCAAAATTTCCAGTTTTTAAACCTCATATTTTTAAAGTATTAAAAATGAACCAAACTTTCTATTTATTCATTGCAAGATTTACAGTCTCTTCCGTATTATCCTCTTTTCCCTTTTTTCTCGTTTTTTAGCTTAAATGCAAACTGAATTAATAGAACCCAATAAGAAAATCCAACTATTTGTTAAAAAAATAATTTCGTTTTGATGAAGATTTTTTTATATTTTACTTTTTGACCAAAAATTTAATTATTTTGTGGAAAATTTCAATAATTTTTTTTTTTAAATCATCCTTTTTTGGTGAAAATTCAACTTTTATGTGGAAAATTCGCCTTTTTGAGTTTAAAATTCAACTATTTTGGTAGATAATTTAACTATTTAGTTGAAAAATAACTTTTTTTTTTAATTCGTATTTTCGTTTTGAAAATTCAACTGTTTATTAGAAAATTTGTCTTTCTGGCTTGAAAGTTCAACAATTTGTTTTAAAAAATTTCTTGCCTGATTGAAAAATCTTATTTGTTCGAAAGTTCAACTCTTTTGTTAAAACTTCGTCTATTTTGTTTGAAAATTCATCTCTTTTGTTAGAAAATCAACAATATGTGTCAAATTTGATTTCTTGCTTGACTGAAAAATCTCTTTTTGATCAAAATTCAAACATTTTGTTGAACATTTGTCTTTTTGTTTTGAAAATTATTCTCATTTGATTAAAAATCCTCTTTTTTGGTTAAAAATGCTTAACAAAATTTTTAATCGTAAAAAAAATTTTGTTTAAAATTCATTTTTTTACTGAAAATTGAACTTTTTGTTGAAGATTCGTGTTTTTGGGTTGAAAGTTCAACTATTTGTTTGAAAATGAACATTTATGGTGAACATTTGTCTGTGTGGGTTGAAAATTCAACTATTTCGGTAGAAATTTTACAATTTGGTTGTTGTGAATTCGTCGTTTTTGTCCAAATGTCCAAAATGTGGTAAAAAATGTGAAACTGTTTAGGCCTTGTTATTTGTATGATAAATGTAAAACTAATGGATTTTTTCTTTTTTGTTGCAGGTGGGTTTTTTTAAACATACTCAATCTTCTTCCCTAAGGTTTTGTAAGTTCACTTAATTTACACAATTTACTAATCACTTAATTTTTTTTACTATAAAAATTATACAAAGCAATTTTAAGACCTTTTTGATAAGGATCTTTAAAAAATTAAAAGCTTAAAATTATGATTTTTCAAAGAAATGAATATTTTTATTACAAATTCTCAGCATTTTCAGCCAAAATGGTGAAATTTCTGCAGAAAAAGATGAATCTTCAAACCGAAAAGATGAATGTTCAACAGAATATTTGAATCAAAAACAAAAATAAAATTTGTTAGTCAAGAAAGAAAAACAATTTCAATCGAATTTTTTTGCAGGCATAAAACTGATATTATTACTTTTTTATATTTTAGCAAAAATATATTCAAAATATTGAAAAAGATAAAATGGCGGGGTTTTCCTGAAAATCTTCTTTTCAGGTTTTCAAACTTGGATGAAAAAAATAAGAAAATAATACATTTAAATTCGTCGAAAAAGACGAAATTGCCACCAAATTGTTGAATTTTCAAACCGAAAAGGCAAATTCTCTAGAAAGTTAAATTTTTAACTCAAAAGGAAGAATTTTGTACCAAATAATTGAATTTTTTCAAACAAAAAAAAAACTAATTTTCAGCATAATAGTTAAATTTTCAACTAAAGAGATGGATTCATGAATGGATCATCGAAAAATATATTTCTTGATATTTCCCTCCAAGAAAATTAGTTAAAAAAAAAAAAACATTTAAATTTATCGAAAGAAGACGAATTTTTAACCAAACAGTTCCATTTGTAATAAAAAAGATAACATTTCTACCAAAATAGATGAATTTTCAAAAGAAAAAAAACGAATTTTCAACAAAAGAGTTTAATTGTCAAACAGGAAAGATTTTTCAGTAAAGTAAGAAAGAAAATTTGAACCAAATTCTTGAATTTTCAACCCGAAAATGTGAATTTTCATCCAAAATGTTAATTCTCAACCTGAAAAAGCGTATTTTCAATAAAACAGTTTAATTTTTGAGTAAAAAAAAAAGAATTTTCAACAAAACAGTTGAATTTTCAACCAACATAGGGGGTCATTTAACGGTGCTATTAATTTTGACCTTGAGGTCAATTTTCAAGGTCATTTGAAGGTCAAGACGATTTTCTTAAAATTACAAGCTATTTTTGACTGCGGATTTAAAAAGAGCGGAAAATTTCACGTCAAAAAATTTTATGAGAAATTTGTTTTTGTGACCTTAAAGGTAAAAAATCAAGGTCAAATGTCTAAAAGACGTTAAGATGCCCTTTTTTGGAATTATCGTGGTTTTCTGAGAATAGCAAACGTTCAAGATGCTTTTAAAGAGTCAATAAAATGTAGAAGTGTGAACCAACTTGACCATCTTGACCGTCAAATAAATTTTCAAGGTGATTTGAAGGTCAAACTGATTTTTTAGAAAGGAAATACATGTTTTATCGTACGGATTTGAAAAGAGCGAACAATTTTACGTCAAAAATGTTGTATGAAAATTTGGTAAAAGTGTGTACCATCTTGACGATCTTGA
>CAKNXH010002062.1:0-30181 GCA_932178445.1 Andricus quercusramuli | reverse complement strand
AATATTTAATATACTTTGGACCTGAATTACTTTCAGTTATTATAATCGCATAATGTGATATTGTTTTATCTGTCAAAGTATCAAATTTTCATACTGTAAGTATTGCCATTAATGTAGAAAACTTTATATTTCTGCCAGTGAATCTTCTATTCTTTCGCTGTCAAAACTGTTTTCTCCATAATTTTTCTTTTACATCGTTAATTTTCAAGATTTTAGTACGTAACACTATCTCTATGATAAAATAGATTTATCTAATGCAAAGTAATATAAAAATTGTTAAATAATAGCGATGTTATAAGCAAAGTCGCCTTTGCCCCACCGGTCGGCGCTGCCCCACCTTACCCTACTGGATTTATAAATGCAGATTAAAAATGTTTTATAGCCTTGCATTTGGGATTAAGAAAGAGCATTCGATTAAATCGGAACCTTTCATTAAATGTTGACACCCCGAATTATAATAATGGCGTGGGTTGGTATTTGGTAATATAACGCGAGAGGTAAATGGTACATGGTTTGTGTCTCGTCTCTGCTATACTGTTAGCATCCTATTTATATCAGTGACGGTGCAACCCGGGTTTATAATAACCATTCACGATACTGTGTAATTTCACTCGTAAGAGTCTCTTCCTTGTTCAATCCTCATCGACCTTCTCCAACTGGATCCAACTGGTACATTACAAATATCACATCCTCTCCGATTATCGAATTTCAATGCTACAATAATAGAATTCTCATTTATTTTTATCTGATCCCAGTAGACCCAATACTATTTCTACCCTATTGGAAAACTGAAAATAACACCTTCTTTAATTAAGTGTCTGACAGCTGTTTAAGATTCATGTCTTCAACCTAGAAATATAGTTTACTTTCCAATACCCAGGCATTGAGAAACTTTTTGACACTTTTTTTTTAACTATGCCAATATTTAAAACAATTGTTCAAAGTAGGTACAAAGTAGGTCTACAAAAAAGGGGCTCGTAGCCTTTTAAGACGTTAATTAAGGGGGTCATCCTGTGTGACGGTTTCAAAAAATAGATTTTCTTGTTTTTACATAAATCCAATCTAGAGCATGTATGGAATATACTGGTAAAGTGATTTTCTGAAATTCGAAGTCGTTGGAAAGTTACAGCAGTAAAAAGGCGGCTTTCTCGAACTACATTTTTTAAACTGGCGACCATGATTTCTCAAAAACGGTTCAATCGATTGCTCTCAAATTGTAATGGTACATTCAGCACACGTACGGCTATCGCCGGAACTAGGATTTAAAAAAAATATTGAACCGTTTTTTTTTCATAAAAAAATAGTTAAAAAAAAACATGAAATTTTGGGTCTTAATGTTTAAAAGCATATAAAAAATTGAATTTTCAAGATTTTCAAAAAATCCTAGTTCCGGCGATAGCCATCCACCTATAGATTAACATCCAATTTTGTTTTTTGATTTCGGATAAGCTACTCTGACAGAATCATTGTCGCCGTTTACCTACCTTTTTCATATGGTTGCCATTCGCTCAATGAAACTCGCGATCAAGATCATATTTTTGCATGTAAAAATTCAGAATTATCACTAAAGACTGAATAAATATATAATTCTGTTCTTACAATTTCCTATCACACCATAATTTGTTAACTTTTTCACATTTACAAAGACATAAGAAAAATTAAATTGAGGGTTAAATCTTATTTCGAATAATTCGGAAAAAATGTAGAAGCTTTTTAATAATTTTAAAGGATTTGAGGAGATTAATTTTTTTTTTAAGATTTCCCGGACAATTTTTAATGGTTTAGGTTTTATTTTTAAAGAATAGTTTTAAGTTTTGAAGATTTCAAAATTTGTGGAAAAAGGGTATGGAAGAGTTCAAGACAATTTTTATTTTTCAGGATTTAAGCAATCTTTAGGTAAACTGAATTTGGCAGGGTGTCAAGAGAATAAAAAAAATGTTCTTAAGATTCATGGGCAATTTCAAATTATTATTTTTTTGTATGAATTCTAAGAGAAAATTAAAAAAAATTGCAAAATATTTTAAATTATTTCCTAACATTTTTAAAAAGAGTGTAAAATATTTTAAAGCAAAATTTTGCAATTTTGCCATATTAGATCATTTTAGAAAAAGTCTGAGTAGGTGTAAGAGATATCTAGAAGTTTCGAAACGATTAAAAAAGAATTAAAACTTATAAAGATAGTTTAAAAGTTTGTTCAGGTTTTAAGAAAATGAAAAAAAAAATTATTAGGTTTCTCAGAAAAATTAGAATGATTTTTTATTTTGAAAAATTAATTTAAAGAGAATATTTCAAATGATTTTAAAATATTTCAAAATATGTATATCTAAAATAGCCAAAGAAGAATCTGAAATTTGAATAATTTCAAAAGATTCGAAGGTTTAGAAATTCTGAAAAGATTGAAAAAAAATTATTTTCTTAAGATTCTTGGGGAAATTTTCAATGATTTTTTCTTTTGAAAAATAAATTTAAAAAAAATTGTAAAAGTGTTCAAAACATTGCAAACGATATCCTAAAATTTCGAAAAATAGTGTAGAATATTTTAATGCAAAATGTTTCAATTTTGTAAGATTAAACAATAAAAAAAATCAAGTAAATTAAGGAAATATTTATAAAATTGGGAGAGATTCAAAAAGAATTTTAAACTTTAAAAGATTTCACTAATGTAGATTTTTAAAGATTTGAAACAAAAACTTTAGAAGTTTCAAACGAATTTTGAAAGGTTTCAAGACAATAAACAAATTTTCTTTAAATTCCTGGGAAAGTGTGGAAGATTTCAAGGCTGTTTTTTAAACATTTGTAATGATTTTTCAAAATTTTAAGAAAAATTCGAGTCAGCTAAAAATATTCTAAAGAATTTTGAATATTCTAAATTCTAAGGAAACTTTGAATAGATTGAAAATATTTTAAAACTTAGAAACATTTCCGAAAATTTATCAAATCGTTTTTGATTTCTTTAAAACTTTTAAAAGTCCTGAATGCCTTTTAAAGAGACTCGAATTTTTCCTCAAATTTTTTTAAGATCCTGTAAAATAAAGAAATGTCTTTAAAATTTTCTAGATTCTTTTTTGACACGTCTGAAATATTTAAAAATCTTTTTCAATTTTCTCAAGAATATTATAAAAATTATGTTTATATAAATTTTAAAACAAACTGATAATACTTCTTTTCTTGTCAGTAATTTCAATATTTGTATGACTAAAAAACAAATTGAAAAGCATTCAGTGTTACATCAAAATATTGTTTATTTATTTCTAGGCAATAGTGCATCTTAGAAAACCTTTTTTTTTAAAAAAACGTCTATTATGTTTTTAAATATAATATTTCAAGGATTTCAAAGGATTGAAAAAAGGTTGAAAATATTTCAGGAGATTTGTAAAAATTTCAAGAGATTTTAAAGATTTCAACAGATTCAGAGTTAAAGTGGCCGCAGCACAGTGGGAAAAAAATGACTTTTTTAGTTTAAAATCTGCCCGCAAACATTGATCGATTTGAGGAAATTTGCGAGTTTTCGAGCCTGATTTTTTATTTAGCTTCTCAATTTTTTTATAAATAAACAAATATGACGAAAAAATGGAATTTTTTGTTTGACATTCCCGGTGCTCGTCAGCAAAATTCATAATTATTTGTTGAATTTTACGATTTTTTAAAACAAGTGTAATAAACAAGTGCATTATTCGGTCTTTTGTATAAGAAAAAATTCTTTTTTTCAATGCTAGTCCTTTTAATTGGGAACTTCATGATAATTTCAACAACATTCATAATCAGTTGATAATTTTCATGTTTTTTAAAACAAATTTAATGTATAAGAAGAATAAAATTTTCTTTTAATTTATTATTTATAAATTTAGGATAGAACCTAATAAATACGACATCTTCCAGCCTAATATTAGTCTGGAAGATGTCGTATTTATTAGGTTCTATCCAAATCTATAAATGACAAATTTAGTGGAAAAATACATCATTCGGGCATCTGTCGACGGAAAAATTCGTTTTTTTCTATGTCACTTTTTTTAATTGAGAACTTCACGTCGACGAAAAATTGACATTGAAAAAAAGGAATTTTTCCGTAAACAAATGCCCGAATAATGCATTCTTTTATCAATTAGTTTAAAAAGCATAAAATTGATCATATAATTATGATTGTTGCTGAAATTATCATGAAGTTTCTAATTAAAAGGACTGGCATTTCAGAAAACGAATTTTTCTGTCGGCAAATACCTCAATAATGAATTTTCTTCATTAAATTTGTTTATAATATTAACAAGAATAATCTGAAGAGAAAATTTCCTCATTATCATATTGTTTTCATTCAAATTTCTTGCTATGTAACTTAAAAAATGTAAAATTATTGAAAATGATAGAAAACACACAACCAATAATTTGTTTATAAAATTTGTGGTTCGTTTATTACATCATAATGTAATATCTTTAACTAATTTTACTCTATGAAACATATGTAATTGCAACAATTTTCCTATTATTGACAACGACGCTATCTCCTCTAAGGAGATAGCGTCGTTGCTTGGTCGCTGTTCCCACCTGTTTTAATTTTTCTTGCCTTGATAAGGGTTCTGTATGAGCACCGAAACATTTGGAATTGCAATAGGAGCATTTTGTGGTGGTTATCCAAATTTTGTCCTTGAATTTTTGTTTTATTTTCAGGAATTCTATATATTGACTTGATTATTGGACGTTAAATGGGATTTTGAGTTTGATTTTAGTCTGATTTAAAATTCTTGAATTTCAATAATAAATAAATAATATAAAGAAATAATAACTAACCTAAATCGTATTCTATTTATAATTTAGTATCTCATGAAAATGAGAATAGAGTTTCATAATTTACCAATTTTTTTCTCCTTTTTTTTAGTGGAGGAGCAATAGCAGGAGCTTCTAGGCAAATAAATTTGCATTGCAATTGAGGAAGGAAACGATTGTATTGTTGCAATTTTATGTTTATTTGTCCTCACGCAATGTGTCATAAGTTTCAGCGTGTTCTCATATGTTACAGAGTCAACATGACTAATTTACACGTTGATCAATTACATAAATTGTTTGAGTAATTTTCATTACGAAATTGGGTCGTATAATATTTAAAATGTCAATCCAAAAGGTTTACCACTTTTTAAATCTGGCGTACAATGAAAATTTGAAGACACAACAGTATCATTTTTCTTACTCAGAGAACGTTTTCCGGAACGGAGAAAATGTATTCCTGAAAAAATACTGAATTAGTTCGGTAAATGTTTACGTGGATACCAGTCTATTATAATATAACGCGAAATAATGTAAATTTTTATGAAATAATTTTTTTTTTCGCGATATTCCAAGCTTTAGTTGTTAGCGATGGAATGCGTTAGATGTAGGTGAGGAGGTTCGAAACCCGCCGCAGATTTTTTTTTACTTGAGTGGCATTTTCCGGAAAAAATCCGCATTTTTAGTGTTCAAATTCGTCGACATTATCCCATGCCCCCGGGTTTTTGAAATTAATGTGAGGTTCTAAAAGGAAAAAACTTGATTGTCGAAAAATGAAAAAAAAAAAAAAACTTTTCATCAACTTCTTGTAACTTAAAGTGTACTCACATCTTAAGGAATGTTCAAAGAATAATTTTCACGCAATAACTTTTCATTTTTACCCCCACTCCTAATATTTGTAATATTGAAAAAAGAAAATTGCAGTTGTATGTCAAATTTTTTGAGCCAATTTGAATTATTTCAACAATTTTGATTTGTTTAAAAAATGCACAGATAAGGTGAAGAAATTTTTTTGTCGAATTTAACACTATATCACTTATTATTCATTTTTTTCTAAGAGCTTATACCCTAATTTTTTATACAATACTCATTTTTTTAAACAATTTTTTTCAGTTACGTTATGTATAGTTATTCTTTCAGGTCGATTTCGTGGAGATACAAAAATAGTGGTCTTAATTATTTAAATAATTGCAAACTGTCTTTCATAACATTCATTACTGTGTTTTTAATCCTGGAAAATAATAACTTCTCGCGATTTACAGGGAAAAAGTTTTTTTAATCAAATTAAAATTGTTTGATTCATGCTAAATGTTCTTTTAAAAAATATTACTCTTAACATTTGTTAATTATGTCATTAATTTCAGGAAATACTAACTTTTCCACGATTTGGTGGAAAAATATTATACGAAAAGAAATTGTTTAAACAATAGAAACATATTTTAAGCAAAAAATGTTATTTTTAAGATTCATGAACTATATAATTTATCTTACAAAATACTAACTTTTTACGAATTACTTAAAAAATGCTTTAAACAAATAATAAATGTTCAACGAATTAAAAATTAATTCAAAAATACTTGGAAAATTGTCACTTATCGAATGAGAATAATTAATGTTGAAAAAATTCAAAAGCCCGGTGGCACAGGTTAATTTTGACCGATATCAAGAAAAAAAGACACTTTTTAAAGCGATGACACTATTTTGCTACTATTTCGAAATAAATGTCACTAAAGACACGTTTTTCAAATTAAAAATACGAATTTTTTACCTTGAAAAATTTTGTAGTCAATACAGAAAAAATGCATAAAAAATGATGAATTTTCAAGCGTAAAACATAAGATTTCAAACAAATATTTAAATTTTGAACCAAAAAGAATTATTTTCTACCACAAAATAAGAATTTCCAACAAAATATGTGCATTTTTAATCAAATGGTTAAACTTTCTGCCAAGAAGATTAACGTTTTTACCGAAAAAAGACGAATTTTTAACCAACTCCATAAAATTTCAACTAATTACGTTAAAAAATGGATGACTACCAAAAATGTCAGTCCAAATTTTATTTGATTAATTTTTAGTTTATATTTTTTTTCTGTTCTATATTTTTTTAAGTAAATAGATGAATTTTCAAGTCAGAAAAGACAAATTTTCTATAAAAGAGTTGAATTTTCAACCGAAAAATATGAATGTTCAACAAAAAAATGTAACAGTAGATATTTAGAAGAAATTAATCTAGAAAAAAGTTGGATTTAAAAAGGGTCGAATTTTCAACAAGATACTGGATTTTCAACAAAAAAATTTATTTTTCACCAAAAAATAAGAATTTTCAACAAAACACATAAATTTTCAACCAAATAGTTAAATTTTCTACTGAACTGTTGAATTTTTGAGCCGAAACTTCGAATTTTCTGCAAAATATTTGAATTTTTAACCCAAAAATGTAAATTTTCAATCGAAACAATATTTTTCAACGAGACAGTAGAATTTTTAACGAAAAATTGTAAAATTTCTGCAGAATAAGATGAATCTGGAAAGTCAGGAAAGAAAAAGAATTTTAAACCAATTAGTTGAATTTTCAACTAAGAAGTATGACTTTTTAAAAAATTTGTTGAATTTTCAACAAAATAATTCAATTGCGAACCAAATAATCAACTTTCAACTAAAAATAGGCGAAATACTTTGTACCGTAAGAGAAATAAAAACGTAGGTATACGGACCCGGCATATTTTGCCGGATTACATATTTTACCGATAATTTTAAAAATGTATGGAAAGTTTGATGAATTACCATAATTTCTAAAATTTATGGAAATTTATCATTATTGTGGAAACTTATGAATTTTGTTGAAATTGATCAAATTTGTTGAAATTCATTAAATTTGTTGAAATTGACGAAGTTTCTGGGAATTTATGAGATTTGTGGAAATTTATGAAATTTGTGGAAAATGAAAGTTGTGGAAATTGATGAAAATCATGATAATTTACGGAATATGATGACGTTATTGAAAATATGTCGGAAGAAAAAATTAAAATCCGGCAAAATCTGCCGGAAGAGAAAATGAAGATCCGACAAGGAATACAGATATATGGGTAATTGTCAAATTGTAGGCAAATTTTAGCACCTACAGTGGCAATCATATTATTATTAAGAATCAAATATTTCATAACGGAAATTGATCTTATCACATGTAAAAATTTGAAATCCAAAAGGGGCAAAGAAAAATGATGAAGTTTAACCTTTTTTAATGTTTATAAAAAAATAACATATTTTAATCATAAGAAGTCACCCACTTATGAGAGAAAACACCGCTAAGCAAGTAACGGAATGGTTTTTATATTTTTTGTTCAACCCGAAACTGGTTTTTAACGCACGTACGGAAATGACGTTTTTGTTGTCAATATGCACTTATCAGTTTTAATATCGGATTCACAAAAAAGAGAGTTAATATTTTAAGCTCAATTTTATAATATCTTGTATTACACGATACGCCTGATATTTCTGTATTTATAACTCAACGATAACTACAATATTTTACTAGAAAAAAAGACGTACGGTAATAACGTCTGAAATGACAAAAATTGAGGGACAGATTTTAAGGCTTTTACAGTATTATTTATTTGACTTAAAAAATGTGCATACATTGAATTTATGTTCATGTGAAGTCTACAAACATGATACGTTAAGCGTTTTTCAGGTTACTGGCTAAAAAAAGGAGAAAATCCGTTTATCCCTGCATAAAGTTAGGTTTGGACGCCGTACGGTAATGACGTTTTGGGTGTTCTTATATTAAATTAAAGTAAATAGGAACAGAAATGAAAAAAAGAATTAACCATTTCGTAGGTAGAGGCCTTCAATTGGACAATTACTCATATAGAGATAACACATAACCTCAATCATTTATAGACTAAAGAAAAACATGTTAAGAAACATTGAAGTTCATTTTTAAAACTTGAAAAATGTTATGACACTGCCTCGAGACTATTTTTTTCAATTTGGGACACTATTTTCAACCTCTAAACTGAGTCATTTCACATGCCGCAAAGTTAAATAAAAAAGAAATGCAGATAAAAATAAAAAATAAAGTTTCTTCGTGCACCTAAATTTCACGAATTTATTCGAAAGCTTTAGTTTGATGTTTGAAATTCAGAGCACTCCTACTAGAACAAGAGCGAGTATGATAAAATAAGAGCTGCTGGAAATTCGGTCAGTTCATTCGAACGTTTTTTATGTTGCATAATAAAGTTTTAGTACGAAGCATAAATGTTGAAGGAGTAATACGACCGTCGACGTAATTTTTCTGAACCGTTGACTTTTCTTTGATGTGTCGAGATGAAAAACAGATGAAAAATATCCGATGAGAATCTTTAAATAATAATCACTCTAATTTCATCTTTTTCTGAAAGTAAAATTGCCAGTTGTAAAATTGTAATATACGCTGTAAAAAAATTTCGGGAATTTTCACTATCCTTCGGCATGGAATATTTCCAAATTTAGTCAAGGAAAATACTTTTTTCGAAAAAATTTAAAATTTGAAAACATGTAAAAAACATTTACATGTTTCAAGATTTTGAGATAAAATTTTTAAGTATTTTAAGAATTTTTAAACCATTTAAATTAAAAATAATTTAACTTCCAATTCAGGAAGTGTTCAGTTTATAACAAAAATGTAATCGTTTAATATTTAATGTTTCTAGCTTAAAATTGCTGAAATGATTTGCAGCTTAGTTTTATTACCTGAAATGGAACTTTTCTTATACTTTTATAAAGAATATTTTTAAAACTTTTTCACGAATCAAACGAGAATTTGCACTTTTATTGTCTAAAGGGCTACCGTAAATATAAGTATTTTTCCTCGATATCCTCATAAATTTAACAAGTTTTAGAAAAATTTGTATAGAAGTTAATATTCATACTTTAATTAAGAAAATTATTTTTCGCAAAAAATTAGATAAATCCTTTTTATATTCAGATATTTCCTGTGTCAAGATTTATTTTTACATTAATTGAAAGTAAAATTATTTTGGACAATGACACGCAGAAACAAATTTTCTTCATTCAACAAAATAGTTTTTTTGACCGCATTTGGCTGATTTCAGAAAATTTTTCTCAAATGAACAACATTTTTATTCAGTTTATCAAATTCGTTTGCTTCAATCAATCAAAGTTTTATCTTGAATCGTTTCGTTTCTATTATAATATTATATTATTATATAATATTATATAATATTGAATATTAAATTATAATATAATAATAATAATATTTTTTTTTATTTCCGAACTTTTGTGAAATTTCCCCTCCTGTGTGTTGCTAAAAATTTCCAAACTTTTAAGTAAATTCCCGAACTTTTCCTGAATTTTTCCTACAGTTTTTTATAAAAAATAATCCCTAACTTTAACTTCATTTAAATTTCCGAGCTTTCACGAAATTTTCCCTACAGTTTGTTATGAAAAATTCCCTAAGTTTTAAGTAAATTTCCACATTTTTTCATGGAAATTTTTTGGATAATTTCCAAAAATGTTATTTCAGTGTATCACCACATGTTTGTTAATTAGTAAGGTACGTGTGAATGTCAATCACTTTATTAATACGTACAAGATGCCCTCTTTGTAGATCTGATTATTCCACTAATGATCGTGGTCAACAAATTAGTTTACATTCGTTTATTTTTAGCCATTACTACCTTGATTCGCTACTTCATCAATCATCGTCATTTTGAAGAACAGAGAAGGGCTTGTATACCTTTTTTCCTGTTGCAGACTTTACACTTTTTCCCCTATTTCCCCTTTCCCCTTTTTGAAAGAATTCCTTCTTTCTTGTTTGAAAGTACCTCGGTTTTTATTTTATATGGTGCTTTATATGGTGCTCATTTCACAAACACTTTGCTTTCCGTTAGCAGATGTATTTGCTTCCTCATAGAGGAAGCATTAGTTTTTTTTCAATAATAGACAAACCAAAGTCTTCATTTTGATCAATTTAAGAATAGAAATTTACAAAAAATACAAAATTATAAAAAAAATGTTGAAACATATAATTTTGAGGCCTTTCTATGCAATTCTTCTTGCATATATTGAGCTTTTCGAATATGTTTTTTTGTTCAAAAATAGAATTTTTGCACACATTGACTTGATAATATTGTGTTTCTAATTTTCTTCTTAATAAATACAAAGAAAAATCAAATTTTGTATTCGAAATGATAATTTTTCGAGCTTGAAAAGGAAAGGGAAAAGTTCTGTCTCACCCTATCCCTTTCCCAGCTTTATGATTTCTTTACAAAAATTGTCATTCGCCTTGAATCAAGGAATCTTTCCCATTCTTGCATCAATTTTGAATTATGTCAGTGAATCAAGTTTTACTATAAAAAATCGTGTTTTCAAATATTACTATTAGTATTGCGCGCGCCTATTATTTTTTTATGAAGCAGAATAAACCAAATACCTATTTTTTCTATATTATTTACATTTTTTTTTTATACCATTAAGCCGTTTCCCTTTCGGCGAGCCTCTAGAGTCTAGGGGTAGGCGTGACACTACCCGATTCGGGTAGTGTTTCTAGGTGGATAGTTTTTTTTTTACATTTAATTAATGTAACAAAATATCTGTATAAAATAATTAGAAGGCACCACAGGATGAATTATGTAGCCTTCAATAAGAAGCTCTTTTTGATTTTTTCCCTCTGTTAAAGGAACAGATAACGGATTTTGCATATCTTATTGTAGGTAAATTCCATCATCGCATCACCTGGAAAAAATTATAAATATGATTATAATTCAATTTATTATAATTGGCACATAAATTTGTTTAACACTCAACTTATTTGTAAATTATGTTGCCGTCATAATTCTTTTTATTTTCTGAATTAAAATAAATGTTATTAAAATAAATTGTGAATTTTTCGTTATAACATGTATATGAGTATATAAATGGCAATTTAATAAATGCTATTAATCATATCAATTTTTATCATTATATAAGTTGTATAAAATTGAAGGAAATTAATTATATGTAGAATAATGGCAGTAATTACCAATCTTGCAGTTTTCAAGAAATATTATTAAAATTTTTATTAATGCTATGCCAATGCCACTATATATGATAATGCATTGAGGGATGTAGTGAATTTTTTAAATAAAAAATTAATTTTCTCATTTTCATCATAAATTATGAAAGTTATTACGAAAAAGGAAATTGTATTTTAGTGTAACTTTTTTATATGTGAACATTTTTATCGTATCTGTTCTTGTTCACGTAAATGAGTAAATTATTTTATTATAAGAAGAAATGTATCCTGTCTATATAAAATTTCAGACAAACTAAACAAAAAAATGTCAAAAGATATAATTTTTTCCTTCTGCGGAAATCTGTTTTTAATTCTTTTTGAATTATTTTTTAACGTATATTTTGAGACACGTTAAAATTATATAGATTTATACAGAAACACAATATGTTAAAATCATTTTAAAATAATTTATATATCTCAAATTATTTTAAAGTCACAACAATCACATTAAATTCTTTAAAGTAATTCAAAATTTCTTTGCATTCCCTTCACATATATTGAAATTATTAAAATTCTATTTAAATTGATTTATATTCATTAAAATAGTAATATAAATATTTTTAAATATCTTGAAAATCGTAAATGTAATTTAAAATCTATTTAATATTCTGAAATCACTTAAAATTATTTGAATTATCTTCAAAATCTTTTAAAATCCATTGAAATCCCTTTAAATTTTTTAAAACGTATATAAATTCGTTTGAATCAAATAAAATCATTTATTGAGATTGAAGAAATATTTTCAAGTTAACAAAATAAAAAAAAAATCAATTTATTTTTATAATTTTCTAAACTGAAATACCTTAAGAGATTTTTTAAATCTCCGGAAATCTCATATAAAATTCATTTGAATATTTTAAAATATATTGAAACCTTGCAGGTCCTATAAAATAATTTTTTTGGTAGAGATGTCATCTGTCTTGGTTGAGAATAAACTTTCTTGTTGAATATTCTGTTTTTTCAAGAATTCGTTTTTTTTTTACTTGAAAATTCAACTATTTGGTTGTTATTCCTATTATTATTGTTTTATTATAAGTTCGTTTTTTTGAATAGAAAATTCATCTTTCTTGATTGAAAATGAACTTTATAGTTGAAAATGTAACTATTTGTTGTTTTTTTTTCATTATAAATTGGACTATTCTACTTTTTTTTGTGAATTAATCTTTTCTTGATTGAAAATTGACTTTCTTCTTAAAAATTCAACTTTTTGGTTTGAATATTCAACATCCTTACAAAAAATCGTCTTTTTCGCTTTAAAATTCAACTCTTCGGTGGAAAATTCAACTATTTTGTTAAAAATTGTCTTTCTGGCTTGATAATTCAATTTTTTGAATGAAAATGGAAATGTTTTTTATTGCAAATTCAGCAATTAGGTTGGAAATTATTTTTTGAATCTTTGAATTTAACTATTCCATTTTTGAATGAAAGTTGATCTTTTTTGTTTGAAAATTCGACTATTTGGTTGAAAATTCATCTTTGTCGGTTGAAAGTTAAATAATTTTTTTTATTCCTCTGCTTTTCTTAAAAGTTCAACTATTTGGTTATAAATGCAACTGCTCGGTTGAAAATTAATTTTTTCAGTTGGAGATTTATCATTTGAACTGTGAATTCCTCTCTTTGATTGAAAACTTAATTATATTGTTGAACATTAGTCTTTTCTTCGGCTAAAAGTTAAGATATTAAATTAAAATTGAACTATACCATGTTTTGTTGAAAATTTATCCTTTTTAGTTAAAATTTCGACCATTTGGTTTAATATTCCTCCCTTTGGTTGAAAATTGATCATTTTTAGTTGAAAATTAATGTATTTTATTGAAAATTCGTTTTTTTTTTGTAGACTTCTTCTTGTTTGACAAGTCATATTTTTGTTAAAAAATTGAACTATTTGCTCGACAAAATTGAACTATTATATTAAAATTTCAACTGTTTGGTGTAAAAGTAAGTTTTTTTGTTGAAAATTAATTTGTTCGAGCTGAAAATTCGATTATTTTGTAGAAAATTAGTCTGTTTAGTTTGAAAATTCACCTTTTTTGACAGAAATGACTTCACATTTTTTGGTTTAAAAAGAAAGTGTTTGGTTGAAAATTAATCTTTTTCGTTTGAGGATTCAAGTATTTAATTCAAAATTTGTCTTTTGGTCCGTTTCAACTGTTTTTAATTTAAAATTGTTATCTCTGTTGGTTGAAAATTAAATTTTTAGACTGGAAATTTATCTTTTCGTGTTTGCGTTTGTTACATATTGAATTCAGTTCGTTTCCCAAATTAATTTTATTTAAAAAAATTTATTTCTATATTTTCGTGAAAAATACCCAAATCCTCTCTATGAATAACACCAATAATCATTAATCATGATGTGCATATAGTAAAAGAACGTTATTCAGTCCAGTAAGATGGCCATGAATGAAATACATAACCAGGTGGGCGAGTGATTGTCTGATAAATAAATGATTCTTGAACAAATTGTCCTTGACCGCAATATTCGGGAATCGATTTTTTTTTTAAATTTGTGATTACAGAAAAATCTATTTTAGATTCGATTTTATTGAAACATGCTGGTCGCATGTCAGGAAAAATCAGGAAATCAGGGAATTTGTTGCTCAGGGAAGGTCAAGGAATTTCTATAATTTCAAGGATAATAAATTGGAAATTTTTTCATCTTAATTTAAAATTGTTTTACTCCGTTTATAAAAGATTCTGTGTTCAAAATGAGTTAGGAAAAAGTTAGTGAATTTTGAAAATAAAGTTTGCGGCTACTGTGATGTAATATTCTTGTTAGTAATTTATTTGCCTCGTATTTCTATTTTTATTTCTTTTTTCCAGCTGCTTCCTCCTAACGATTATACTTCTAGTTAAAAATTTTATTATTTGGTTGCAAATTCAACATTTTTAAAAAAAGTCATTCTTTTTGGTTGATGATTCAACTGTTTTTTTGAAAATTCTTCTTTTTGAATTGAAAGTTCTGCTATTTGTTTAAAAATTCTTTTTTTCGCTTTAAAAATCCATTTCTTTTTTGTATTTATATAAAAAGAACTTTTTGGTTGAAAAATAATCTTCCTTTTTAAGCATTCGACCGTTTTTTGTTGAAAATTCGTCTTTTTTGTCTTATTTGAACTAATTTTTTTTGTTGAAGATTCTTCATTTCAGTTGAAAATTCATCTGGTTGGTTAAACGTTTAAATATTTCGTTTAAAACACTTTTTTTTTGTTAAAAATTAATTTTTCTCAATTGAAAATATAACTGTTCTGTTTTTGCTTCAAAATATATTGTCTTCTAATTGGGTAAAAAAAATTGGGTCGGTTGAAAATAAAAACTTTGGTTGAAAATCTAACTGTTTTACAAAAAATTCGTCTTTTGGCTTCAAAGATTTACAATTTGGATTTTTAGTCTTTCTGCGGACGGAAAAATCTTTATTTGTTGGAAATTCGTCATTTTGGTCGAAAACTTCAACTTCTTGGTTGAAAGTTGAACTACTTTGCTCAAAATTAATTTTTTCTTTGTTGAAGATTTTATTGAAAATTCATCTTTTTGGTGGAAAATTAATATTTGTGGGTTGAAAATTCAATTTTTTCGTAGAAAATTCGTCTTGGTTTGAAAATTGGTCATTTTTCGTTCAAAATTCAACTAATTTTAAAAATTTATTCTTTTGGCTGTCAAAAATCATGAGTGATGCTGAAAAAATACAAATTAAGAAAAAAATATCTCCAACGCATCAGTAATCATCTAAATATTCGAAAAAAAATATGTTAGAAAAAAACGTAGACGATTGGAAAAAAATCTGAAAGCCCGCGGGGTGCGAGACACCCCCTGTGACCGTTATGGGTTAATTTTTTTGGTTGAAAATTCAACTATTTGTGTGAAAATTCATGTCTTTTGTTGAAAATGCGTCTTTTTTGTTAGAAAATTAATCTTTTTGATTGAAAATTCGTCTTTTTGGTTTTTCTCATTTTGTTGAAAAATGAACTGTTTGGTTGAAAATTTGAATATTTCGTTTAAAATTCGTGTGTTTTGTTCAAAACTAACCTTTTTTGGTCTAAAATTAACCTGCTTTGTTAAATATTTATCAATTTGGAATTGGAATTAGAATTTGGTTGAAAATTCGTCTTTTCTGTTAGAAAATTAATCTTTTAGATTGAAAATTCGTCTTTTTGGTTTTTCTCATTTTGTTGAAAAATGAACTGTTTGGTTGAAAATTTAAATATTTTGTTTAAAATTCGTGTGTTTTGTTCAAAACGAACCTTTTTTGGTCCAAAATTAACCTGCTTTGTTAAATATTTATCAATTTGGACAATAAATTCGTCCTTTTGGATTGAAATTAATTTATTTTGTTAAAATTTCATCTTTTTCAACAAAAATTCAACTTCTTTGTTGAAAATTCATCTTTTTTGTTAGAAATAAATAAATTCGCAATTTCTATATTTTAATTTGAAATTGTTCTATTTGGTTTATAAAAGATTCTATATTAAAAATGTTACAAGTTTAAAATTAAAACAAAAAAGCTGTTAGATTTATACTTTTAGTTTTTATAAAATTAGTTGTTTATATAGTAAATGTGAAGCTAATGGATGTTTTCTTTTCTGTTTCAGGTGGGTCTTTTTTAAACATACTCAATTTTCCTCCCCAAGGTTTTGTAAGTCTGGTACTCAGTATCGTTATTAATATTCGCAATTATAAAAAATTCAGGACAAACACAAAAAAAAAGAACACAGATAAAAAATTCAGGACAAACACAAAAAAAGAACATAGAAAAAAACTGAGAATACAAAATGTTGCAGGTAACCGGTCAAGCAAGGTAAACGCGAGGTGGGTACTGCAAATTGAGGTAAACTTTCCGCTAGAGGCAGCACGTGACAGGCCTTGAATCACGGAAAGTTTACCTCTGTTTGGTGTAATCAGCTGGTTATTACCCTGCTTTAACGATTACCTGCAACGCTTCGTACCTCCAGTTTTTTCTGTATAAAGGCCGCATTCTCACCGCGTTAGTTGCATCAGGTTGCGTCTTGCCTCAAAATTTTTAATTTAATTTTTAACTAAATCTGTATTAGTTAAATTTTCATTCAAGAGAATTAAATTTTAATTTAAAAAAGTATTTTTCAACCAACTATGTGGAATTTCAACAACATTCATTCATTTTGAACCAAATAATGGAATTTTCAACCAAGAAGATTAATTTTCTACCAGAAAATACGAATTTTCAATGAATTACATAAATTTTCGACTAAAGAGATTGAACAATGGATGTGATTTAAGTCTAAAATTTTATATTGACAAATTTTTAGTTCATGTTCTTTTCTTTCTTTAAAATTTGCAACTAAATAGTTGAAGTTTCCAAATAAAAAAAGGTCAGTTTTTAACAAAAACTGGATTTGTTCAACTTTTAACGAACTAGTTAAACTTTAATTTAAAAAATTAATTTGAAAGCAAAAAGTACATCTTCAACTATAACTCTGAATCTTCAACTAAAAAATGAACGTTTTTTAGAAAGTAGTTCAACTTTTAAACAAGAAGTCGAATCTGTAAAAAAAAGTTAAATTTTTAACTAAAACTGGATTAGGTGAATTTTCATTTAAGAGAATTAATTGTCATTAAAAAAAATAAGAAAATTTCATACCAAAAAGGCCACTTTTCTACAAAACAGTTGAATTTTCAACTAGAAAATATAAATTTTCAACAAAAAAGTTTGTTTTACCAACCAGTTGAACTCTCAACAAAATAGTAAAAACTCCATGGAAAAAAATGAATTTCTAACTAAAAAATGAATTTTCATCTACAATGATGTATCTTCAACCAAAACAATGAACTTTTAAGAAAATAGTTCGACTTTTGAGCAAGAAGTTGAATTTTTAAACTAAAAAATTTTAATTTTTAGTCGAAGTCGGATTACTTAAATTTTCAATTGCCAATCTGAGAATATTAATTTCCAATAAAAAAGTTAATTTTCAACCAGTCAGTTGAATTTTCAATTAAGAATATGAGTATTCAAGCAAAAAATGAAAATTTAATAAAATAGGTCAACTTTGTACCAAGGTCTTGAATTTTTAACCTAAAAAAATAATTTTCAACAAAAAATGTAATAGTTGCTATTTCAACAAAAAAATATTTTTAAATTAAAAATGAAAGACAGATTTAACCAACAAAAACGAATTTTCAACCAAGTACTTGAATTCTCAAGTAAAACCAATTAATTTTCAAACAAACAGTTGCATTTTAAACCAAAAAATTTAATTTTCGACCGAGACAGATTAATTTTTAAATAAGATAGTTGCCATTTTAACAAAAAAGGTGAAATTAATATAGAAAGAGATGAATTGTCTCAACAAAAAATATGAATCTTCAACAAAATAGTTGAGTTTTAAAAAAGAAAATTTGTTAGTCAAGGAATAAAATTAAAAAAAAAATAAATTGTTGAATTTTCAACCAAGAAGTATGACATTTTAACAAAATTGTTGAATTTTCAACAAAATAATTCAATTTTGAACCAAATAATCAAATTTCTAACAAAAATATGAATTTTTAACCAAAAATTTAATAGTAAACTTTTCGATGGAAAAGAGTGGAATTTCAACCATTGCACACTTTTTCATTTTAGAGTAGACACGTTTAAATTTAGTCTACACATAAATTTATTACTTGAAAAATTTTTTGACACTATTTTTGCACTATTTTCCGAATTTGTGACACTATTGCTACTATTTTTATCATTGTACATAATTTATGTTGGAACATGAAATTTATTGCAAGTTTATTTCCGAGACGTAAGGAAACGTTCCAATAATTTCCAATAATGTAATTCAATTTTGTGGAAGAAATTTAAAAAAAATCGAAATTCGCAGGCACGGAGAATCGAACCCTAAGCGTCAAGCTCTAAGTCGAGTGCGTGACGCACTAGAGACTATAGCAAGGCTAAACGGGTTAAAGTGATTTTAGGACAAAATTCCAACACCGGTATTGTAAAGTGAAACTGCAGTATTTAAATTGAAAACAAATGATTTTCACAGAAATTTTCTGAAAAGAGTTCAATTTCAAAAATTACTTTATTGCAAATTTTACAAATTTCCGAAGAACCAAGTTGACTGTATTCAGGTGGAATTAATTTATGTGACCAAGACCTTTATTTTTCACCTTGTTTTAAACCTATTGTGGGAAACCATAGGAGAATATGATTTTCAAGATCACACATGCACATTCCATTCCCATACGTAAATCGCATGTGGAAGACAGAAAGTGTGTATTCTCAGCTCCCACGCGACTTTGGATAGCTCTCGCTCGATAACACCAAGGTCGAGACAAATCCGGAAGATCTGACTTCCGGACAGATATCTGTCCATACACGGAAAAATGTTGACCGCTTTACAGAATTTTTTGTTTAAATAATGAAAACCGATTTAATCAGGGTGTCTAGCGTCCTGGAAATCCTTAAAAACCTGGAAAAATCCTTGAATTTTTTTTGTACCTGGGAAAACCTGGGAAAGTCCTTTAATTTTTCTAATGGTCCTGGAATTTGTATTCCCTTGGGGAAAAAAATAGTTTTTACAAATGCCAATTTTAGGGAATTTTTTTTTTAAAGTCTGGGAATTTGTTTTCGAGAGCGAGACTCATTTTTTGTATAATTGTAATATAAAATTGAATATCAATTTTTTTATTTATAGAAGTAGCTTCATATTAATTTTTTTTATTATGTTGAACATTTTTTTTTTGCTGATAGTTTATCTTTTTTTCGACGTTTTGATTGAGAATTCATCTTTGTAGGTAACACATTTAACTACTTTGTTGAACATTTCTCTATTGAAAATTTTTCTTTTTTCTTTGAAAATTTAACTATTTGGTTTAAAAAATCATGTATTTTCTTGAAAATTTGTCTCTTTTGGTAGAAAATTCAATTACTTGATTGAAAATCAAACTCCTTTGTTAAAAATTCCTTTTTTTTGTTACTAATTAATTTCTTTCAACTAATAATTCAAGTTAATTAGTTGAATACTCCACGATTTTAGTTCAAAATTCATCTCTTTGGTTGGGAATTCGAGTATTCCAGTTGGCGATTCATCATTTTATTTTAAATTCATCTCTTTTGTTGAAAATTTAACTATTTTGATGCGAATTCTCTTTGTTGTTGTGAAATTAATTTTATAAACTGTATATTCAGTTGTTCTATTTCTGGTAAAAAAATTGAAAATTCGTATTTTTTTGGTAGAAAACTACTGGTTGAAAATTCAAGTACCTTTTTGAAAATTAAATTCCTTTGTTAAAAATTCATTTTTTGGGTTGTAGATTCATCATTATTAATGAAAATTCATATCTTCCGTTGAAAAGTGACCTATTTCGTTGAAATTGTTCTTTTTCTGGTAAAAAATAACTTTTTCCAACTGAAAATCTACTATTACTATTACTAGTAGGTTAAAAGTTTAACTACTTTCTTGAAAACTCTTTTTTTTTTTTTTTGAAAAATTAATTTTTTAAATTGAAAATTTACCTATTTTTGGAAAACTCGTGTTTTGAAATTAGTTTTTTTAACTGACAATGTAAGCAATCCGCAGTTGAATATTCCGTCATTTTATTTGAAAATTCATCTCATTGGTTGAAAATTAATTTTCTAACTGAAAATTTAACTTTAAATTTTTGATTGACAATTCATCTTTGTAGTCGAAAATTCAACAATTTATTTTTAAAATTCAAGTATTTGTTTTAAAAATACAACTATTTTGTTGAATATTTAATTATTTTATTGAAAAATTGAGGAATTCATCCTGAATTGTTATTTATTTATCCTAAGTTCTTTTAAATTCTTTGGCATTCTTTTGAATGTTTGAATTCACTTGAATTCTTCTGAATTGACTCATTTCTACCTAAAATTCAATAGATTTTACTTTTATTTTTAAAAGTTCTTATTTAATTGATTGGCATTTTCAAGAGCTTTCAAAAATCCAAAGGGATTTCAAAAGATTTGAAAAATCGGAGGTCACTTGAAAAGATTACAAAGAAATTTTCAATTGGTTTTAGTAATTTAATGGGATTCCGAAGGATTCGAAATATTTGAGGGTATTGTAAAAGATTTTCAGGCGTTTTCAAGGGCTTTAAAAAATTTCAAGGGATTTAAAAAGATGTCAAAGGATTTAAAATATTTTAGGAAGTTTTAAAAAATGCTCAGAAATTGTTTATTTATTTCAATAGTTGGAAGGATTTTAAAAACTTTGAAATATTTTAGGGTATCTTAAAAGATTCCACGGCATTTTCAAGAGATTTAAACAATTTTAATATTTTAATGGATTTCAAAGAATTTATTCACAAAAAGTGAGGGATTTCGTAGGGTTTCAAAGATTTGGAGAGATTTTCAAATATTTCATACAATTTATTTGGAATTCGCCCTGAATTCTTATTAATTCATCCTGAATTCTTTTTAATTCTTTTAAATTCTTCTAAATTCACTCAATTCTACTCAATTCAATGGATTTAAAAAAAGGTTTTATTCAACTCGAATTCATAGAAGTTTCAGCGAATGCTTTTTAATTTTTCTAAATTCTTTTCAAATTGAGTCAATTCAATGCATTTTTTCCATATTTTTGCATTGTTTTGAATTCACTTGATTGTTTTTTAAACTCATTTTGATTTTTTATTAATTTCATCGAATTCTTCTCGTTTCCCTTAATTTTCTCTAAATTCACTCAAATTTTACTGAAATAAATGTATTTTTTCAATTAAAATAAATTTTTCCAATTCATTTGAATTCTTTTGAAGAGTTTTGTAGTCGTTAGTCACTTTTTTTGTTAGAAACTAGTCGGGTTTCAAGGATTTGAAGAAATTTGAAATTATTTTTTGAGATTCACCTTGATTACTTTTAAATTTTTTGGAATTCTCTTGAATTTTTGCAATTCACTTGAATTCTTCTAAATCTACTCAATTCTACGTAATTCATTGGATTTTTTTTTAATTTTTGAATAGTTTCATTCAATTGATCCTTAAGTCTCTCAACCACATCTTGAATTCTCAGGCATTTCATTTAATTCTTTTGAATTCCTTTGAATTTTTCTAAGCTCATTTCAAAGTTACGGAATCGTTTAAACAATTTATTATTATTTATAATAATATTCTCTCAGAATAATGCTAGAAAGTTGCAGTTTTTTCTAAATTTTTCCACTTTTGGTGACCATTGATTAATGTTAACTCTTAAATAATGCTAGAAAGTTGCGGTTTTTTCTGAAGTTTTAAACTTTTTGTCCACTTTTTATATGAAGTGTGGCAGTAATTAACGAAATGTAACAAACATAATTGTTTAAACAAGTTATTATTGTTTATCTTCTATATTAATGCTCAGCTGTTGCAGTTTTTTCTGAATTTTTTTATCCTCTTTTCACTGTTTATCTGGTGAAATAATAATTAATGTAAATTACAAAACATAATTGTTTAAACAATTTATTATGGTTCATAACTATCTTCTCTAAGAGTGATGCTAGAAAGTTGTGGGCTTTACAGAAATTTTTAGGTTTTCTTTGACTTTTTAATTAGAAACAAACAATAAATATTATTAATATTAATATTAGTTTAAATAAAAGGGTTCACAGTAACTACTTCAAGGTAATTTTTTATTCAATATTGATTAAGTACATACTGATAATATTGATTAGTTAATAATGATCCATATAAAAAATTTGAAGAATATATTCACAAAAAAGAAAGAGATTGTAAAAGAAGCATTCCCTCTCGTGTTTATTTATTATTTGTTCATAACTAAAAAGCCAACGGAAAGTTGAAAATTTTCAGAAAAAATTGCTACTTTCTAGCAATTATGTAACAAATAGATATAAACAATCATAAATTGTTTAAAGAATTTTGTTTGTTAACGTGCATTAATTATTACCTCATGAAGTGAAAAGTTGACAAAAAGTTAAAAATTTCAGAAAAAACTGCAACTTTCTAGCATTATTCAAAGAGAATGTTATTTAAAATAATAATAAATTGTTTAAACAATTATGTTTGTTACCTTGAATTAATTATTACCTCACTCTAATTAAAAATTGGACAAAAAGTGCAAAATTTAAGAAAAATCTTCAACTTTCTAGCATTATTCTGAGAGAATATTATTAAAATTAATAATAAATTGTTTAAACAATTATAACCAGAGTATTATTATATTATATTATTTTTATATTACTTTTTTAATATATATATATATATATATATATATATTTATAGTTTATATTATTATTTATATATTTTTTATAAATAATAAATAAATGAATATTTCATATTATATATTTATATATTCATATTTTTTTATATTATTTATATTATATTGTATAAATTAAATAAAAAGTTTGTTTTATCCAAAATTATTTTTCTAACAATAATGACTTGAAATTTGGTGTCAACCTCTTTATAACATATCATAATTGGTATATTATTATTATTATTATTATTATACCATTAAGCCTTTTCCCTTCCGGGGTAGGTGTGACTTGTTCGGTTGGAAGGTAGTGAAATAGGTATATAGGTATGAGGTTCATCGGTATATGGGTATAGGGTGTATGGGTATGTAGGTGTTATGTATAGATGTTTTAGATTGATCTGGAGTTCTCGTGTTATTTATATAAATTACACGTTCACTCCGCAACACTGCTCCGACCCAGGTTGCTGATCAATCTCTCTAGCTATCACCCCAAGTGAGGAGCCTCACAAAATTATTATGTATGGTTCCCCACCTGGGCCCATTAGTATCCAAGGTCTTTGTTTCAGGCATCATTCACTCTTGTCACTCTGTTTATAAACTATTTGTCGCCACATATTTCTGTCCTGGCATACTACTCTAGCTTCATTCACGTCCATGCATTTTTTCATGCAGGCTCTTGTATTTCTATGGCTTCTTATGTCTCTTCGTATTAGTGTCTCATTCACAGATTCTAACCATTCTTTCGGCGGTCTACCTCTGGGCATTTTGCCATTTACTTTACCTTTATACACTTGCTTGGTCAGTCGTTCATCTTTCATTCTTTCAAGATGTCCGAACCACCTAAGCTGATTTCTTTCCCATATGTTAACTAGTGTCTCCCCTGTACCACATTCTTCGAGGATTGTCTCGTTTCGTACTTTGTCCATCAGTGTTTTCCCGCATATCATGCGCAGAATTTCAATAAACAATGGTTTATTGTCTTCTTTAAAACATTCTTTAAAATTTCACTCGTTGATTTCTGTTAAAAATAACTTGATTATTCAACAAATTCTAAACGAATTGTTTTCATCAAAATTCATCGGGTATAATTTTAAAGAATGCTTTCCAAACAAAATGAGTAATTGTTTATTAAGATTGAATGAAACTTTTATTTATTAAATAAAATAGTTGCATGATTAACAATGTAATTTATCAATAATATATTATTTGTTCTTCAGATTAGGGAAGAAAACAAATGGGGGAAAAATGGGGGAAAGAAATTTCTGGGAAAATTGAAAAATAAATAATAACATATCCATATATTATTTTTTTCCAACACTTTTTTCCATGATTTTGGGTCAACTTGAATATTTAGATGAATGGTAAAAAAGTTAACCAATGTTTTTAAAAGTTGGTTCTTGGAAACAAATTGACAATCTTTGCAATCTCTTGAAGATTTCAAAATCTTATGAAATTTTGATTTTTGAGATATGTTTAAAGGCAAAGTGAAAAAATGGTTGCATTAGCGAGCAATTTGAGAAAATAGCAGCATTAGTGTAATTTTTTTCGAAATAGTAAAAAAAGAGTTGCGTCATTAAAAAAAGTGCATTGTCTTCGGAAAACTTTTACAAGTAGGTACATGTAAATTGTATAATAAACATGTGTTTATTACCGGAAGTATTGACAGAAATTTTATACGATCATAAAAACGTACTTATATTTCAACAGAAAAAGATATACCCTGAAGGCTAGTTAAAAGGATAATTATATAGTATTTTAAATTGCATCGTATATTTTTGTATTTGTAGTTTTCTATTGTTTAAACAATTTTTTTTTGTATCGAACTTTTATGAAAAAGATTTAATTTAATTTAAATCTTCAAGGGTCATGGAATTTATTCGTCAAAGAATTAGCATATATACTTTTTCGAACATTTTTTTATACCTCAATTTTAACGAGTTTATATAACTATATTTTGAAAGACCTGCACCCGGAAATATATAACCGTTCAAAAAAATTACAAATATTGCACCATATAATGGTTTAATTATTAATTAACATTGCAACATACGTTTTCGGTGCATAAAATTGAATTTCAGTTTTCGGGATTCGAATTTCATTTAGGATGACGGATTTACTTTTTTCAAGAACCTCACAAAATGAGCCATTATTCAAAACGAAATTCGAACTTTATTTTTGTTTTGGACTACCCTTCTAATTAAAGACTAATATAAGACAACCCTCTTAAGCCTAATTACGTTGGAACTCCGAGAAAAGTCCGGTTTCGGACATGGCCTACAATGGCTTTAGCTTAAATGAAGGTTGCTTAAAACGAAAAAGTAAGGCCGTATAAACCGTTTCCAGCATGCATTTATAATATTAATCAAATTAATTTCGTACAAATTTAAATTTTTATTATTTTAAAGGTTGAACATATTTCAATAATGAAGACTAATTAATGAAAAGGGAATTTTCAGCGTGTTTTTAAAAAAAGTGTCTCTCTCTCATCCCCTTGGACACCCTCGTCCCCGAATTTAGCTGACCGAAATTGAGGGCCCAGCTCAAAGAGCGCCAGAAACTTATAACCATTTCTTTGAACCGGGTCCTTAATTCTAGGAACGACTTAAATCGAGGGACCTTATATCGGATTTCCAGTGTATTCAGCTACGTGGGCCATACGAATCTGATAATACCCAAATAGCCGGCGAAATCGAGTTTTGAGAGGATCCTCCTTTGATATTGGTACAGTCACATTGGCATTATTGCCACTTATGCGTATTTTAACTCTACGAACATTATTATCAAGATCCGCTATAGGAGCTACGAATGGACACAAACGACCAGATACGATTATTCCAATGACGTACTCGCGACGATCATCTGTTCCTACAGCCCAAAAGCCTGCTGGTATCTCCTCAATTATCCTTGGATCATATAAGTTCTCGTTATGATGAACATCAAGTTCAATTGGAAAAGGATGAACTGCGTTAGGTTTACGTTTCATAATTAATTCTGAAAAAAAAGTTCAAGTAAGAAATGATGAAATTGTTTCAATTGTAAAATTAATTTCATAAAGCTGCATGTAAAAATTAATGTTTAATCTTTCGGACGGACTTTTTATATATCCATAAATGGATTTCCATCGGCATAAGTATGTACAGTGGGACTCGTCGGATCGGTGGCGTCTTCTGCGACCTTGTACGCTTGCGCCTACCTATCACGGCTAGCGGAGAAGTTTAGGAGTGGGGACTTCTTCCCTCCGAGGATTTCGATGCGACGAGTACCGATCCGACGAGTCCTACTGTGTATCCAATTTTTAAAAATAAATTCTTCAATAGACAGAACTCATTAAAAAGTCGTATAAAATTATTGGAAAATATAAACTTTCTTATAAAAAGGTTGTTTCTTTCTACATGTGAAAATGAATGTTTAATGTTTCCCCTATTTATGCCTTTTTTTTGTAAAAAAAAAGTAACTATTTCCCCTTTTTATACTCGGGACTCACTGAATACGAGAAAACATGTTTTAGGATGGTGTCTGTCGTTGTTGTCGTTGTCGTTATACTGTATAACTTTTGAAGTACTAATATGATTAGATATCGCTTTGGAACATGTTTTCAGGGTCCAAAAAGTAAAATCGAGTTCGTTAACCATCATATTTTACCAACGGTTTTGGATTTAACCACCAAAAAATATACCAAAAAATAAAAAATTCCGTTCTGGGGTCAAACTATGCAAGATACTTCATTTCTGTCTCTAATATCAAACATTATCATCTATCCAATAATTTTTATTTTTATACAAAATTATTAGATTATTTTTCAAACAACTGATTACGTCATTGTTCTTTGTTTATAACAATTTTTTATTATCTCAACAACCTTGAACAATATTCATTCAGCCCTAATGAAATATTGTTTTTTACATATATTGCGATAAAATTGTTATTAAATGAAATATCTAAGTCTTATTTATCTTTAAGAAAGCAATTTTACTCTTTCTTATTTTATAAAAAAATTAAAAAAATGTATATTTGTTTACCAACATAGGTAAAATATTCTGGATTATCTTAGACTACTGTGGAATTTCCTTTATTGTTATCTAATTGATTGATTTCATTTTTTATAAATTCTCTGCAAATTCTAGAATTCTCAATTTTCTTGTCTATAGTAGAGTATTCTGGAATGTTACACATTTTTTCGAATAACTAATTATTTGTAAGATTTTATTGAATGTTTTTTTATTGTTCAAAAATTGTCTGCAAATTGTGGAATGTTCTTGTCTCTTATGGAATGTTCTGTAATGTTATAGAATGTTATAGAATCTTACAGAATATTCTAGAGTGATCTAGAATATTTTTGAATATTCTTCAAGTTCTAAAAAATTATCTGATAATTCTAGAACTTATTTAACTTTTCCAGAATTTTCTGAAATGTTCTAGAATATTCTAGAACGAATACTAATAGGAAATAAATATAGTGCCATAATAAAAATTGCTTTTGATATTATGGACTCGATTGTAGATTATTATATTTACCAGTAGGATGAGGGAAAACGGATAAGACCATGCACAGAATACTAAACACGCGTTTCATTTTCCTAATTGAAAAAAAAAGAAATTCTTTCATCAAGAATTTTGATACGGGTATAACTATAGTGAATATTCGTAAATTTTTTTAAAGATATACGCTTATCACTATCGTATTCATCATTGTCATTATTTGCAATTAATTTGTATATTTCTCCAACACTGATGTCGCAAATATGCTTCAGATTTATGACATTATTTTGTACAATTTCGAAAGTCTAACATTAATTATTGCGTATTAGAAAGATGAAAAGCTAATCTTACGTTTTAACTCTTTTAAATGATAAGAGACTTTTTAAAATCAGTCAAGACACTTCTAAACGAAATCAGGGACAGTCAGAGAATTTGAAAAAAAATTTTTAATTAAAATATTTTTTGGCTGAAAAATCGACTAAACATTATTCGTTGAAAATTCCTCTTTTTGTTTCAAAGTTGAAAATTGATATTGTTTATTTGAAAATTCAAATACTTGGGTAAAAGTTGAACTACTTTGTTAAAAATTGATTTTTTTGGCTGAAGGTTCACCTCTTTGGTTAAAAACTCAACTATTTTGATAGAAAATGAACTTTTTGTTGAAAATTTATATTTTGTGTTGAAAATTCAACTATTTTTTTGAAAATTTGTCTTTTTGGTTTAAAAATTCACTGGTTTAGTAGAATTATAATCTTTTTTGGATTTCTTAATTTTAAACTCAAATCTTTTTTTGGTTGAAATGTGTGCTTAACATTATTTGTTGATAAAAATTCCTCTTTTTCGTAGACAATTATTTTTTTTTTAAGCTAAAGATTCATTTGTTTCAGTTGAAAATTCATCGCTGTGATTAAAAGTTCAAAATTGATCTTTTTTCGGAATTTTCCTAAGAATTTTAGGAATATTTGTTCATTCACTTGAAACCTTTTAAAATTCTTTTTAACTAAAGTTTTAGTTTGAAATCTATAAAAAAAATCGGAATTTGTTTTAATCTCTTACAGTTTAAATTTATTTTTCAATCTTTCAAAATCTTCTAAATATTTCTTAAATTTACTCGATTTTTTTTTGATTTTTTAATGTTACCAAATTGAATCATTTTGCTTTAAAATCTTCTACTCTTTTTTGAAATTTAAGGAAATATTTCGAAATTTGTTTCAATTTTCTCTTGAAAGTTCATTTTTCAAAATAAAACATCCTAAAAATTTCTCCCATAAATCTTGAGAATAATGTCTAGAAACAGTGATAAATAAATTTTATGATGAAGTAAAATTATTTATTTGGAAATTTCGATATACAAAATTGATGGCGCAGAAAAATTATAAGTCTTTATTAATAGACCATTGATCCGAGCTCTCAATTCTAGGAAAGCCTTATATCGAGGGACCTTATATCGGAATTCCGGTGTGTTCGCGTACATCAGCCATACTAATGTGATTTTCCCAGAATACCTTGCGAAACCGAGTATTTAGAGGATCCTCTTTTGGTATTGGTACAGTAACATTGGCATAATTGCCATCTATGCGTATTTTAACTCTACGAAAATTATTATTGAGATGCTTCATACGAGCTACCAATGGACACAAACGTTCAGCAAAAATAATTCCAATGATGTACTCGTGACGATCATCTGTTCCTACAATCCAAAGGCCTGGTGTTAGCGGGTCTATTGTACTTGGATCATATAAACTTTCGTAATGATGAGCATCAAGTTCAATGGGGGAAGGATGAACTGCGTCATCTTTATGTGGCCAACCTAATTCTGAAAAAAGAAAGTTTGAGTCGAAACGTATAAAATTGTATTAATTGAAACGGGGAAACTGGAAAGCTAAACGGTGCTAAGTCAAAATCAGCCTATTTTTACAGGTGAAGCATAAAACCTTTCTAGAGGAAGGGTTTACAATCGATTGACTAATTTCTTAAATGAGAATTTCGAAAATAAAGTTTTGCGACCACCCTAAATGAATTCATACTGATACATTCAAAAAGATCCTTCTTAAAATTGTTATTACAAAAAAAGAGGGGCATCTTTTATCCGGATGATATGATAACAGAGAACAATACACACAAGATTTTTCAGCTGCTAGAATTATACCTTTAGTTTTTATGAAATTAGTTGTTGTCTGGTAAATGTGAAGCTTATGGATATTTTATTTTCTGTTGCAGGTGGGTTTTTTTGAACGTACTCAATCTTCTTCCCTAAGGTTTTGTAAGTCTGGTAATCGAATCGGTCAGTAACATTAGCGATTATATAAATTCGAGACAAATAATTTTTTTGGCTTTCAGGATTTGGATATTTAAAAAATTGAGATTAAAAATACGATTTCTTAAAGTTAGGTCCCAAAATGTGTAGTTCAGAATCAAGTAGTGGCAGTGGAAAATTAATCAGAAGATATTCAATTTTGTTGGTATACTGGAATTTTATGCTGGAAAATTTTGTTGGTATACAAAGGAACAAACCAAATATACAGATGGGTCCTTTGTGGACCGCTATACCAACAAACTTCAACATCTTACAATTAAATTCTTACCTGGTCAACATTTATTAATATCAGCTAATCTTACAAAACGGTTGGAAGAAGATGCAACAATGGAACAAACCAAATATACAGATGAATCCTTTGTGGACCAGTATTATTATTATACCATTAAGCCATTTCCCTTTCGGGGTAGGCGTGA
>CAKNXH010002061.1:140110-151969 GCA_932178445.1 Andricus quercusramuli | reverse complement strand
TAAAAACTTAAATTTTTAGTTGAAAATTTACTTGTTTTGTAGAAAATTCGTCTTTCTTGTTTGAAAATTCAACAATTTTATCATTTTTTTTATTTTCTTGGCTAAAAAATCTGTTTTTGGTTAAAAATTCAATTTATTCCTAAAAATTCAATTGATTTGTAAAAAATTCGTTTTTTTGTTGTTTGAAAAGTCAACAATTTTGTGGAATTTTTCTGCTTTCTCGACTGGAAAATCATACTTGGTTAAAAATGCAACTATTTTGTTAAAAGTTCAATAATTTTATTAAAAATTCTTGACTAGAAGATCTTTTTTGTTAAAAAATAAACTTTTTGGTTGAAAATTTAATTGTTTTTGGAGCAAATTCTTCTTTTTTGTTTAAAAATTCGACAATTTTGTGGAATTTTTTTTTACTTTTTTGACTGACAAATTTTGGTCTGATTTAAAATTCTTGAATTTCGACTGAAAAATCTTTCTTGATCAGAAATATTAAACTATCCTTTCAACAATTCAACCATTTGGTTGAAAACGAAATTTTTAGTTGCAAATTGGTCCCTTTTCTTTGAAAGTTTAACTAGTTTGTTGTAAATGCGATTGTTTGGTTGATAGTTGTGTTTTTTTTTAAATCCAAATATTTGTATAAATAGTCATCATTGTATGCCCATAAATAATTCAACATTGTGGTCACAAATTCAACTATTTTGTTGGAAATTTAAATATTTTGTTGAAAACTCAACTATATTGTTAGTCATTTTATTTGTACGGAAATTCAATTGCTTTCTTGAAAATTCGTCTTTTTGAAATGAAAATTCAACTGTCTTCTGAAAAATTCGTCTTTGTAGGTTTAAAAGATCCACAGTTTGGATCAAAATTTCTCTCTTTCGCTTGCAATTTCAACTATTTAGTTGCATCTATCTATGACGACCTGTAAAAAAAAAGGGGAGGGATGGAAAGAGTTTCAAAAATAGTGAAAACAGTGACGTATTTTTGGAACGGCCCAATCGGCCCATAAGATGATGGTGAGATAGGTCAGATTTAGAAATAGGCCAAGTGAGAAATGTACCTGGTTGTTGGCGAGTGCCGATACTGCTGCTGAGGCGGAGGCCACCGTGGTCGGATGAGGGTCGTAGTCATAGTCATCGCTGCGACGATGTCTGCTGGTCGAGTGCGACTCCCTGGCGTCCCTGAGGTCCCGAAGGTCGTGGACGTCACGAAGGTCGCGAGGATCTCGGATCTCGCGGCTCACGTGAGGCTGCCTCGACATCGCATTCGCCAGATCCTCCTCCTCCTCCTCCTCCTCAGAGTCGAGCAGCAGCTGCTCGACCCCTCCTCCCCCGCCAGCAGCTCCGCGTCGAGCGGGATGACGCCGGAGGTCACACCATCCTTCCTCCTCGTCCTCCGATGCCCCCCCGAGGGGCAAACGCGTCGAGCCCGGGCCTCTCACGACCAGCCTGCCTCTGTAAACCTCCTGCCCCCGCGGCCCCCCCGGGGGCTCCACCACATCACACCTCTCAACTACCCCGCCCGGAACCCTCACGACAACCTTCTCCTGATAACGAGGCACCACTAGCAGCACCACCACCGTGCTGGTATCTTCTTTTCCTCTTCCTCAAGATCTTCACCCTTTCCTTCCTTCCTTCCGTCCTTCCGTCCTTCCTTCCCACCCTCCTTCCTGCTGCTGGTGCCGCTTCCTTCCTTTATTTTTCTCGGTCACTCGGTCACTGGAGGAGCCTGCAGTATTTTGCTTTCTGCCGCTTCAGGGTTATTTCGATGCCTTTTTCAGTTTACAGTGTCGAGGGAGCCTCTTCTCGTATTCAGCCTCTGCAAATAAAGGAAAGAGACGATTTTTTTATTAATCACGTGATCTAGATAAGGGGCCGTACTTAAATTACGTAACGGATTATAGACTCTCGTCGAGTTTAAACTGTAACAAAATATTTCTACCCCCCCCCCCCCCACACGCACACCCACACCACTCTTTCTATGAGTAATTTTTAGTTTCCAAAAATGTTTTACTTGTTATTGCTAATAGAATTAGGCAGCCTGTCCGAAAACTTCATTTTCAAAATTCCCTTATTTTTCCTTGCCTATAATTTTTTATCTTCCTTGATCATTAAGATTCAAATACCAGCATTTCAATCTTGAAATACTTTCAAGATAACATCTTTTATGAACGGAATAAAACAGTATTTCAGATACAAATTTAATATTTTTAAATTCATTAATTTATTTTAAACAAAAACAATGTCTTTTCTGCTATAAAAGATGGGTTCTTAAGAAAATACTTGAATTTCAACAAAATACTTGAATTTAAACAAAATAATTACTTTTTCTAACATAATAAACGAATTTTCAATCTAAAAATATAAGTTCCCAGCAAAAAGTGTCATAGTTTATATTTCAATCAAAAAACATGAAATTAATAATAAAAAGTTTTTTAAACCCAAAAAGTCGAATTTTCTCTACAAAAATGGAATTTACAAACAAAAAATATGACTCCAGAAAAAAATTATTTTTCCACGAAACAGATGCATTTTGACCCAACAAAAATGAAATTTTAAACCAAGAAAATTATTTTTTTCTTTACCAAAAAAGAAGAATTTTCAACTAAAAAAGATCAATTAAAAAAATGGAAAAGTTACATTTTCAGTTGAAAAATTAATTTTAAACAAAAAAAAATAGTTTTCCACTAAACAATTAAATTTGTAACCAATAAGCCTTCAATCAAAAGAATAAATTTTTAAAAATATAGTTAAAAAAAAGTGATTTCTTAACAAAGTGATTCAACCAAATCTTTGGAAATATAATAGTTGAATACTCAAGCAAAGAAGAATAATTTTCAACCAAAAAGTTGCATTTTTTTACTTTCTTGACTAGAAAATCTTTTTTGGTATAAAATTTAAATATTTTGTTAGAAATTCAAGTATTTGATAAAAAGGAACTTTCTGGTTCAAAATTCAATTGCTTGTTAGAAAATTTAAAGTTTTTGCCTGAAAATTCTAAAATTTGGTTGCATTTTTGTACTTTTTATGACTGAAAAACCTTTCTTGGCAGAAAATTCATCTATTTTTTTAAAAGTTCAACTGTTTTTTTTTCAACTTTAAATAATTGGAAAATTCAACCATTTTGTTAAAAATTTAACTATTTGGTTGAAAATTTAATTTTTTTGTAGGAAATTCGTCTTTCTTATTTGAAAATTCAACAATTTTGTTGATTTTTTTGCTTTCTTGACTGGAAAACCTTTCTTGCTGAAAAATTCAACTATTTTGTTAAAAGTTTAATTATTTTGTTAAAAATTCAACTTTTTTTTAACTTCAAGTATTTTGAAATTTCAACTATTCTGTTAAAAATTTTCATTTAAAAAAAATAAATTTTTGCCAAAGCGGATGAATTTATAAATCACAAAGATAAGTATAAAAAAATAGTTGAATTTTCGGTTAAAAAAGATTTTAGTTGATTTTTCACGATAAAAACATGAATTTTACGAAAAAAATGGAATTTTTAATCCAAAGAGACGAATTTTTACCGAAAAATGATGATTTTTTAACAAAATTGTTGAATTCTCTACAAAACAGTTGCATTTTTATCCAAGAAAAACAAATTTGTTGAAAATTGTTGAATTTTCATCCAGAAAAGATTCCAGTTGACTTTTCAAGATCATAATATGAATTTTTTAACAAAAAATCAATTTTTACGAACAAAATTGAATTTTTCATCCAAAAAGACGAATTTTTCCAACCAAATGGGATGAATTTTCAACAAAATAGTTGATTTTTTCCAAGAAAGATAAAATTTGTACTAAAACAGATAAATTTTTAATAAAAAAAGGACAAATTTCTTTTTAAAGTTGAACTTTTATCCAGCAAAAGCTTACAGTTCATTTTCAACACCAAAATATTAATTTTAAACAAAAAGTAAATTTTTTACGAAATAGTTAAATTCTCAACAAAACAGTAGAATTTTCAACCAAACAGTTGCATTTTTATCCAAGAAAGATGAAATTTCTTTTGAAACAGATGAATTTTCAATTTCAAAACAAACAAAAAAACAAATTAAAAAAAAATAGTTGAATTTTTATCCAGAAAAGATTTTAGTTCTCTTTTCAACACCAAAATATTAAATTTAACCAAAAAGTAAATTTTCTACAAAACTGTTAAATTTTCAAAAAAGAGTTGAATTTTCAACCGAAAAGTTGCATTTTCATTCAAGAAAGATGCAGTATTTCTACTAAAAAAAGATGAACTCTTAAATTAAAAAGACAAATTTTCAGAAAAAATATTTTTCATCCAAAAAAGATTTCAGTTGACTTATTAGCAACAAAATATGAATTTTAAACAAAAGGTTAATATTATACAAAAATAGTTGAATTTTTAACCCAGAAAGACGAATTTTGAACAAAACATTTGCAAAAAAAATTATGTCTTTTTAAGAAAATTGTTAAATTTTCAACCAACTAATAAAATTTATAACTGAAAAGATAATCTTCAGAAGAAAGTTTTTGTGAATTTGCATGAGTGACGGACCTCCTCCCCCCTTCCGTAACAAATCGTAACAAAATGTCTTGACCGCCCCCCCCCCCCTTGGGCTGTTACGTAATTTAAGTAATTTTTTGTTTTCTTGCCTGGAAAATCTTTCTTGGATAAAAATTCAACTATTTTGTTGAAAATTGAACAACTTTCTCAAAAATTCAAAAATTTTAGTTGAAAAGGAACTTTTTGGCTTGAAAATTCAATAATTTGGTTGCGTTTTTTACTTTTTATGACTGAAAAACCTTTCTTGGTAGAAAATTGAACTATTTTGTTAAAAATTCAACTGTTTAGTTGGGAAGGAACTTTTTGGTTGAAAATTCAATTTTTTGTTGAAAATTCACTTGTTTTGTAGAAAATTCTCTTTTTGTCTGAAAATTCAATAATTTGGTTGCATGTTTTCACTGTTTTTGACTGGAAAATCTTTCTTGGTAGAATTTTTAAAAATTGAACTATTTTGTCAAAAATTTAGATATTTTGTTAAAAGTTGAACTATTTTCTTAAAAATTCAACTATTTTGTTAAAAAATCAACTATTTTATTTAAAATTCAACTATTTTGTTGAAAAATGAATAACTTGGTTAGTAATTCAACTAATTCGTTTAAAATTTAACTATTTGGTTAAAAATTCAACTTTTTAGTTGAAAATTTGATTGTTTTGTAGGGAATTCATCTTTTTTGTTTGAAAATTCGACTATTTTGTTAAAAACTTAACTATTTTGTTACAAATTTAACTATTTTGTTAGAAATTCGACTTTTTGGTTGAAAGTTCGATTGTTTTGTAGGAAATTCGACTTTTTTGTTTGAAAATTCAACAATTTTGTTCAATTTTTTTGCTTTCTTGACTGGAAACCTTTTTGAAAATTCAACTATTTTGTCAACAATTTAGATATTTTGTTAAAAATTCAACTATTTTGTTGAAAATTCAGCTATTTTATTGAAAATTCAACCATTTTGTTAAAAAAATGAATTACTTGGTTAGAAATTAAACTATTTTGTTAAGATCTTAACTATTTTGTTAAAAATTCAACTTTTTGGTTGGAAATTCGATTGTTTTGTCGGAAATTCGTCTTTTTTGTTTGAAAATTAAACAATTTTGTTGAATTTTTTTGCTTTCTCGACTGGAAAATCTTTCTTGGAAGAAATTTCAACTATTTTGTTAGAAATTCAACTATTTGGTTGAAAATTTAATTATTTTGTAGACAAATCGTATTTTTTGGTTGAAAATTTAATTGCTTCGTGAAAAAATTTTATTTTTTGCTTCAAAATTCAACACTTTGTTTGAATTTTTTGCTTTCATGACTGGAAAATCATTCTTGAATGAAAAGTCAACTATTTTGTCAAAAATTACACTGTTTAGTTAAAAATTCAACTTTTTGGTTGAAAATTTAATTGTTTTGTAGGAAATTCGTATTTTTTGTTTGAAAATTCAACAATTTTGTTGAATTTTTTTGCTTTCTTGACTGGAAAATCTTTCTTTCTTGAAAATTCAACTATTTTGTCAAAAATTTAGATATTTTGTTAAAAATTCAACTATTTTATTGAAAATTCAACTATTTTGTTAAAAAGTCAACTATTTTGTTACAAATTTAACTATTTTGTTAAAAATTCAACTGTTTAGTTGGGAAGGAAATTTTTGGTTGAAAATTCAATTTTTTGTTGAAAATTCACTTGTTTTGTACAAAATTCTCTTTTTGTCTGAAAATTCAATAATTTGCTTGAATTTTTTTACTGTTTTTGACTGGAAAATCTTTCTTGGTAGAAAATTTAACATTTTTAAAAATTCAACTATTTTGTCAAAAATTTAGATATTTTGTTAAAAATTTAACTATTTTGTTGAAAATTCAACTTTTTGGTTGAAAGTTTGATTGTTTTGTAGGGAATTCGTCTTTTTTGTTTGAAAATTCCACAATTTTGATGAATTTTTTTTACTTTTTTGACTGAAAAATCTTTTTTCGTAAAAATTTTAACTATTTTGTTACAAATTTAACTATTTGATTGAACATTTAATTGTTTTGTAGAAAATTCGTATTTTTTAGTTGAAAATTTTATTGCTTTGTGAACAAATTTTATTTTTTGCTTCAAAATTGAACAATTTGGTTGAATTTTTTGCTTTCCTGACTGGAAATTGTTTCTTTCTTGAAAATTCAAATATTTTGTCAAGAATTTAGATATATTGTTAAAAATTCAACTACTTCATTGAAAAATTCAACTTAAAAAAATGAATTACTTGGTTTGAAATTCAACTATTTTGTTAAAAACTTAACTATTTTGTTAGAAATTCAACTTTTTGGTTGAAAGTTCGATTGTTCTGTAGGAAATTCGTCTTTTTTGTTTGAAAATTCAACAATTTTTTTGAAAATGCAATCATTTTGTTAAAAAATGAATTACTTGGATAGAAATGCAACAATTTTGTTGAAAACTTAACTATTTTGTTAAAAATTCAACTTTTTGGTTGAAAATTCGATTGTTTTGCAGGAAATTCGTCTTTTTTGTTTGAAAATTCAACAATTTTGTTGAATTTTTTTACTTTCTTGACTGAAAAATCTTTTTTGGAAGAAATTTCAACTATTTTGTTAGAAATTCAACTATTTGGTTGAAAATTTAATTGTTTATGGCTGTGAATTTGTAAATATTGAAAATTGAAAAATTTCTGCAATGCATGTTAAAAATTAAACGAATCCGAACCTAATTTGAAACTGAAAACAATTTTAGTCACCTAGAATTGTTGTTTTAAATTCAATAATTTTTTATTTAAATATTATAAAATGTTTGGTATTAATTTTAAACGTACAAAATTTGTCTTTTTTTCAATAGTCCGGTTTCAAGGATTTGTTGTTAAACAAAATTGAAAATAACACATCCAGAATGAATTCAAAACCATAAAGTATTAAGACAATAATTTCTCAAAGAGCCTTAAAACTGAGAAGATTGTAGAACGAGGGATTCTAAATTGCAAATATTTATTATTTCAAAATGTCCAAAAATATTAAATATTTCAAATTGACCAATATGCTGACAAGGGTTGGCGACAGCGTCTGGCGATCCCTCAGCTGCATAAGGGATCGCCAGACCAGCCTGCCGACCCCTACCAGCAGGATGGTCATTTCTACTAATGAGAAATAGAATAAGAAACATAAATCTTTCAATTTTTCATTTATTATTAGTAATTATATCTCACTTATTCAATTTTTCAACTTGTTAAGCCAAGTAACATAACTTTGGAATCGCCAAAAAACGTAGATTTCGAATATACTATTTTTAATTCCTAACTGAAAAAAAATAAGTTTTTTATTTTATTCCTCATTTGTTCAAAGGACCACCTGCTGACACTTTTAGGTGACAGCGTCTGGCGATCCCGCATCTACATGAGGGATCGCCAGACGCTGTTTCCGGCCCTTACCAGCAGGCTGGTCCTTTCTACCAGGCGATCCAATGGACATCGCTCTAAGTGATAAAAAATCAAAGAAATCTTTGAAAATTTTTTATAATTTTAAAAGTTATAAAGCAATTTGGTTACATGCAATATATCAATCTCCACCTTCAGGCCTTAAAGTGACTATACTAAAGATACCGCAACCGCACAAGATGAAAATCTAATTTTCCCAGAATGGCCGTACCCTCCGCTAATTCAATTTAATTCTACTTGATCTGACATTTCCGTCCTTTCTACAGAAATTGACATTCACTTTTGATAATGTAACGTGATTAATTTTCTGATAGGTCTAGACATGAATAGCCCTTTCTCCTTATAGGTACGTCATATACATTTTAAATTGAGTTTTAGCGAATATATTCCCCGAGTGTTTTTTATTTTTTTACCCCCCCCCCCCCACCTCACCCATTGTTAAAAACGGTAATTCTGCCCCCCCCCCCCCCAAAGGAACGCAGCCCAAAATTCTCTTAAAACTGGGGAAATGGGCCAGTGTGTCAATAGACAAGGCGAGAGACGGTTGCGACTCTCGCCTCGGAAGGGCCGCAGTGCGCGAGTACTCAGTTGAGTATATTGCGCAATATTATGCATTCCCGAAAAGATGAATTTTCAACAACAAAATTGATTTTTAAGGAAACAGTTCAATTAAAAACCAAATAGTTGAAGTTTCAGGCAGAGAAAAAAGTTTTTTTCAACTAAGAAAGATGACTTTTCTACCATGAATGAGGAATTTTTAATCCAAAAGGACGAAGTTTTGACAGAATGGTTGAATTATCCACCAAAAAAGAAACGGTGCATTTTTAAGCAAATGGTCGAAATTTTGTAGCAAAAAAAAGATTAAAATGTAACCAAAAACAGTTAAATTTTCAAGCAAAAAAGACGAAATCTGCAGAAGACGGTTCAATTTTTAAAACGAAAAGTTGAATCTTTAATAAAAAAGTTCTTTTTTCACCCAGAAAGATACTAAATAGATAAATTTTCAACTAAAAAAGTTTATTTTTACCCAAAAATGAATTTTTCAAACTTTTCAGTTTAAAAAATCAACTTTCAGATCAAAATTTTTTTAACCTTTTGAATTGAACCGAAAAAAGGCACATTTTTAACCAAATAGTTGAATTTTCGACCAATTTGTTGAATTTTCAAGCCAAAGAGTTAAATTTTCTACCTGAACAGATTAATTTTCAACCAAAAAAGGATGAATTTTCAACCCAGAGAGATAAATGTTATGCCGAGAAAGATGTGTTTTTACCATGAAAAATGGTCAAAATTTTCAATTAAAACAAAATTCAACTAGTTTACTTTGAACTCAGAAAAATGACTTTTCTTCCATAAATGATGAAATTTTTACCAAAAAATACGAATTTAGCAAACAAAATATTTTAATCCTAAACCAAAACTGATTAATTTTCAACCAAAGGGTTGAATTTTCAACCAAAAAAGATTAATTTTTAACCAAGAAATATAAATTTTTTACCATAAAACGTGAATTTTCAATACAAAACAATAAAATAAAATTTCCAGTTGAAAAAATTAATTAAAAAAAATATAAACAACTCATTCCGTAAATTTTCTATCCAATATTTGAATTTTCAATTAAAAAAAAAAGATTAATTTTTTACCAAAAAAAATGAGTTTTCAACAAAACGGTTGAATTCGAGGTTGAATTTTCAATCTAAAATATGAATCTTCAACCAAAAAAATTAATTTTCAACAAAATTGAAAAAGCGGCTATTTGTACCGAAATTTTGGTACAAATAGCCAGATTTTTCCGGTACCCAATGTTAGGATTAGTAGAATTAGTAGAACCCAATTGGACAATTTTTTTTTTTTTTAATTTTTGGTTGAAAAATCTACAATTATATCTTTGGTTCGGAATTCATCCCGTTTGGTTAAAAATCTTAAAATTTAGTTAAAAATTTAAATATTTTAAAGAAAATGTAACTGCTTTTTTGAAAAGTAATTTTTTAAATCAAAATATCAAGTACTTGGTTGAAAGTTGAACTACTTTGTTAAAAATTTATTTTTTTGGTTGAAGATTCATAATTTGATTTGAAAATTCAACCATTTGATTAAAAAGTATCTATTTTGTTGAAAATTAATTGTTTTTTACGGTTCAGGATTAATTTTTTCAGCTAAAACTGTTTATTTTAAATTTTATTTATTTTTTTTTTGAGGATTCATTCATTTATTTAAAATTTGGTATTTTTGTTAAAAAATCAACTTTATTTGAAATTAAACTGCTTTTTAAAAAATCAATTTTTTGTTTGTTTGGAAATTCATCATTTTAGTTGAAAATTCATATTGTCGGGTTAAATTTTCAACCAAAAAAGATTAATTTTTAAGCAAGAAATATAAATTTGTTAACATAAAACCTGAATTTTCAATCCAAAATAATAAAACAAAATTTTCAGTTTAAAAAATAAATTAAAAAAAAAAGAATATACAACTGAATTCACAAATTTTCTATAAAATATTCGAATTTTCAACTAAAAAAAAAAAGATGAATTTTTTACCAAAAAAGATGAATTTTCAACAAAACTGTTAAATTTTTAACCGGAAATATGAATCTTCAACCAAAAAACGAAATTTTAACAACGCTGGAAATGAGGCTATTTGTACCGAAATTTTGGTACAAATAGCCTGATTTTTTTATTACCCAATGTTAGGATTAGTAGAATTAGTAGAACCCAATTAGACAATTTTTTTTTTTTTAATTTTTGGTTGAAAAATCTCCAAAATTTATTTTTTTGTTGAAGATTCATAATTTTATTTGAAAATTCAACCATTTGATTGGAAAATATCTATTTTGTTGAAAATGAATTGGTTTTTACGATTCAAGATTAATGTCTTTAGCTAACAATGTTTATTTGAAAAAATTTTTTTTCGGGGATTCATTCATTTAAAATTTGGTATTTTTGTTAAAAATCAACTTTATTTAAAATTAAACTGCTTTTTAAAAAATGCATTTTTTTGGTTTGGAGATTCATCATTTTAGTTGGAAATTCATATTGTCGGGTTGAAAATTGAACTGATTTGTAGAAAATTTGTCCTTTTAAATTGAAAATTCAAAAATTGGGTTTAAAATTTTACTATTTTGTTGAAAATTATTATCTTCTACTAAGAATTCGATTACTTGGTTCAAAATTAAACTCTGATCATGAAAATTCAATTATCTGGTAGCTGACTAACATTTTTGTTAAAAATTATATTTTCTAGTTAAAAATTGATGTAATTCGTTAAAAGTTCGTCTTTTTGGTGAAATATAAATCTTTTTCTTGTAAAATTGAACTTTTTTGTTGAAAATTTAGCTATTAAGTTAAAAATTTATCTTTTTCAGTTGTAAATTTATCTTTGTTGGTTCAAAATTAAAATTTTTTGTTAAAAATTCCTGTTTTTTTTTTCCGTTAAAAATTAAATTCTTCATATAAAAATTTAGCTTTCCCATTTTTATTTAAAAATCCTTTATATGTAGAAAAATTAACTGTTATGTCAGAAAATGTATCTTGATTGTGAAAATGTTATCGTTGTGTTTAAGGATTCTACTATTTGTTTAAAAATTCACGTTTCTTGATTGAAATCAACTTGCTGAAAATTTGTGTTTTTTTTTTATTAAAAATTAATTTTCAAGCTGAAAATTAGACGATTCTAATTTTGGTTCAAAAAATATATTTTTTAGTTTGTTTGAATAGTTTTAATACGGACGTGAAGCCCATGAAGAGCTCCCCTGGCGCTCAAGCTATAATGCCTATTGTGCCACTATTTTTTAGTTGAAAATTCAACAACTTGGTTTAAAAATTACCTTGATTGAAAATTTGTCGATTTGGTTAAAGATTCAACTATCTCTCTTGTTGAAAATTCGTATTTTCAATCTTTTCAGAAAATTTTGGGCTGTGTTTCTTTTTAG
>CAKNXH010002061.1:116878-135602 GCA_932178445.1 Andricus quercusramuli | reverse complement strand
CTACGGGGAGTACGAGATTTATTTCGGTACAACTCCTACAAGCGAATTTAACGTAATACTTGTGTTTGTGAGATTCTCATTTCTTCAAAAATAAAATAACATTTTTCGATGTCATGGTTTTTGACCAGATATAGTGAATAAATAATAAATATTTCAATGTTCATTCTTTTTTGTCTACTGATCTGATTTCCATCTTTTTTTTAATATTAATTTTATTCTTAGGTTGTGAAAAAATGACTAACTCTGTCGATAACCGAACCCAGAACCCAGGTCTTCAGACTGCAGATTCGATGCTCTTACCCACTAAGCTACGGGGAGTACGAGATTTATTTCTTTACAACTTCTACAAGCGAATACAACGTAATTCTTATGTTTATATATGGTAAGTAAATATTTTGTTGTCAGTTATTTTTTGTCCACTGGTCTAATATGAATATTTTTTTGCATCGATTTGTTGCTGAAATTGTAAAAAAAAAAATATTTTTTCATGTTCGAAGAAATTAGAATCCTAAAAGTATAAGAATTACGTTGGAATTCGCTTGTAGGGAAGGAATGAAGAAGAAATGTGAAGAAATGAATCTCGTACTCTCCGTAGCGTAGTCTGTAAGAGCATCTAACCGGCAGTCTTCAGACCTGGGTTCGAATCCCAGTGGAGCTGAAGAATAATTTTTTCACAACTTAAGAATAAAATCAATATAAAAAAATTGATATTAGACTAGCAGACAAAAAAGAATTAACAACAAATAATTAATTTATTGTATTTCAGACTTCAAACTGTTTCCCCCATTCCCCTCATTGCCCCTTTCTCAAAGAATTCTTACTTTTTCTCCCGTTCGAGATTCATCTCGTTTGGTTGAAAATTCTATTTGGTAAAAAATTTTATTCTTTTGTTAAGAAAATCATACCCCCCATAAGTTGGTTTTATGGGGTCCCAAAGAAACCCCATAAGTGAAAAATTGGATTTTACCCGTTTCTGGCGCTAATTCTGATTTATTTGGATTTTTTTAAATACTTTTCTGTTAGAGGGAGCCAATAATCAATTATATTTGAAAGAATTATTTGTTTAAACAATTTATGATAACTTATAATAATATTCTCTTAGAATAATGCTAGAAAGTTAGTTTTTTTTTAATGTTCCACTTTTGGTCCACTTTTAAATTAGAGTGAGATAATAATTAATTCAGTTGAACAAAGATAATTGTTTAAACAATTTGTTATTATTTTTGATAATATTCTCTTTGAATACTGTTAGAAAGTTGAGGTTTTTTCTGAAATTTTCAACTTCTTATATACATTCAAGTTAGAGTGTAATAATATTTAACGAGATTTAGCAAAAATAATTGTTTAAACCAATTACAATTATTTATAACGGGACAATATACAATTAAATTTAGCAAAATAAATTTTTTTCAAATTTATCATTATTTATAATGGTACTCTCTTAGAATAATTCGAGAAAGTTGCAGTTTTTTCTTATATTTTCAATTTTTGGTAAAAATGTAAAATAAGTAAAAATAATAGTTTAAACAATTTTTTTTACAATACTTTACATCTACTTTTCACTTAGTGTGTGGTAATAATTAGAGAAATTTAACGAATATAATTGTTTAAAGAAATTATAATATTAATTATTATTAATTATTATTATTATTATTTATATTTTTAATTATTATTATATTATATTAATTATTATTTATAAATACTATATTCTACTATAGTAATGCTAAACTAGTTGCGGTTTTTTTCTGAAATTAATTGTAGTATTATTCTATGAAGATATTATTATGAATAATAATTTGTTTAAACAATTATTTGTGTTGAATTTATTTGATCATTGTCTCGCTCTAACAGAAAAATTGAAAACAAGTAGAAAAATTAGGAAAAAACCGTGACTTTTTAACTCTATTCTAAAAGAAAATTGCTAAAAACAATAATAAATTATTTAAACAATTTGAGTAAACATCAAATCATCAGTAAAAACTAGTATTTTATGTATTAAAAAAAATTTGCATTCAAAAAACCGCAAAAAACTTATAATTAGCGCCAAGAACGGATAAAACCTAATTTTTTCCTTATGGGGTTTTTTCGGGACTCTATAAAAAAGATTTATAGGGGTGAGATTCAAAAATTAATTATTTATTTGTATTCTATAATTAACTGTGAAGAGAAATGTTGCGTTTTAACTCGATTCACCAAATATTGACGATTCTGAATAAAATTTACAAAAACGTCTTTTTTTCTCATGGGAAATACGTGTTATGTTGCTTGAGCGACCTCTAAATATCATTTTCTTTTTCTTCAAAAAATTAAGAATACATTTTTTTGTGTGGATTCGAACCAATTTCCGGGCAATATACATGAAAATTTGGAGAAAAAAAAATTGCACTACATTTTGATTTACAAAAATGCCCTTTCTTCTCATGGCAAATGCTTGAGCGACCTCTAAATATCATTTTCTTTTTCTTCAAAAAATAAATTTTTTTTGTAGATTCGAACTAATTTCCGGGCGATATACATGAAAATTTGAAGAAAAAAAATCCACTACATTTGAGCTTACAAAAATTTATTTTTTTCTTATTGGAAATATGTGTTATGTTGCTTGAGCGACCTCTAAATATAATTTTCTTTTTCTTCAAAAAATGAAGAACAAAGTTTGTTTTTTTGGATTCGAAGAAATTTCCGGGCAATATACATGAAAATTTCAAGAACAAAAATTCCACTACATTTTAATTTACAAAAATGTCTTTTCTTCTCATGGCAAATGCTTGAGCGACTCTAAATATCATCTTCTTTTTCTTCGAAAACAATTTTTTTTGTGGATTCGAATAAATTTCCGGGCAATATACATGATAAGTTGAAGAAAAAAATTCCACTACATTTTGATTTACAAGAATGTCTTTTCTTCTCATGGCAAATGCTTGAGCAACCTTTAAATATCATTTTCTTTTTCTTCAAAAGATAATTTTTTCTTCAAAAAACAATTTTTTTTGTGGATTCGAATAAATTTCCGGGCTATATACATGAACATTTAAAGAAAAAAAATTCCACTACATTTTGATTCACAAAAATGTCTTTACTTCCCATGGCAAATGCTTGAGCGACCTCTAAATATAATTTTCTTCAAAAAATAAATTTTTTTTTGTGGATTCGAATAAATTTCCGGGCAATATACATGAAAATTTGAAGAAGAAAAAATCCCACTACATTTTAATTTACAAAAATGTCTTTTTTCTCATAGGAAATACGTGTTACATCGATTGAGCAACCTCTAAATATCATTTTTTTTTCTTGAAAAAATAAAAAATAGATTTCTGTTTTGTATGTATTTTGTTTAAAATTTGTCTTTATTTATAGAAAATAATCAAAAATTAATAAAAAAATAGAATTTTTTCTTTTTTTTTATTCGAATAAATTTCCGGGGGATATACATGAAAATTTGAAGAAAAAAATGCCACTACATTTTAATTTACAAAAATGTCTTTCCTCCTCATAGACAATCCGTGTTATGTTGCTTGAGCGACCTCTAAGCATAATTTTCTTTTTCTTCAAAAAATAAAATTTATTTTTTTGTGGATTCGAATAAATTTCCGACATGAAAATTTGAAGAAGAAAAATTCCACTATATTTAAATTTACAAAAATGTCTCTCCTTCTCATAGATATCCCGTGTTATTTTGCTTGAGCGACCTCTAAACATCATTTTCTTTTTCTTCAAAAAATAAAAAATAAAATTTATTTTTTTGTGGATTAGAATAAATTTCCGACAATAAAATTTGAAGAAGAAAAATTCCACTATATTTAAATTTACAAAAATGTCTTTTTATCTTATAGAAAATACGTGTTATGATGCTTGAGCGACCTTTAAATCTCATTTTCTTTTTCATCAAAAAATAAATTTTTTTTTTGTGGATTCGAATAAATTTCCGGGCTATTCACATGAAAATTTGAAGAAAAAAAAATGCACTACATTTTGATTCACAAAACTGTCTTCTTCTCATGGCAAATGCTTGAGCGACTCTAAATATCATTTTCTTTTTCTTCAAAAAATATTTTTTTTTGTGTGGATTCGAATAAATTTCCGGGCAAGATACATTAAAATTTCAAGAAAAAAATGCCACTACATTTTTAATTACAAAAATGCCTTTTCTTCTCATGGCAAATGCTTGAGCGACCTCTGAATATCATTTTCTTTTTCTTCAAAAAATAATTATTTTTTTTGTGGATTCGAATAAATTTCCGGGCAATATACATGAAAATTTTAAGAAAAAAAAATGCACTACATTTTGATTCACAAAACTGTCTTTTCTTCTCATGGCAAATGCTTGAGCGACCTCTGAATATCATTTTCTTTTTCTTCAAAAAATAAAGAATAAAATTTAGTTTTTTGTGGATTCGAAGAAATTTCCTGGCAATATACACGACAATTTGACGAAGAAAAAATTCCACTACATTTTCATTTACAAAAATGTCTTTTCTTCTCATGGCAAATGCTTGAGCGACCTCTAAATATAATTTTCTTTTTCATCAAAAAATAATTTTTTTTTTGTGGATTCGAAGAAATTTCCGGGCTATATACATGAAAATTTGAAGAAAAAAAAATGCACTACATTTTGATTCACAAAACTGTCTTTTCTTCTCATGGCAAATGCTTGAGCGACTGTAAATATCATTTTCTTTTTCTTCAAAAAATAATATTTTTTTGTGTGGATTCGAATAAATTTCCGGGCAAGATACATTAAAATTTCAAGAAAAAAATTCCACTACATTTTTAATTACAAAAATGCCTTTTCTTCTCATGGCAAATGCTTGAGCGACCTCTGAATGTCATTTTCTTTTTCTTCAAAAAATAAAGAATAAAATTTAGTTTTTTGTGGATTCGAAGAAATTTCCTGGCAATATACACGAAAATTTGACGAAGAAAAAATTCCACTAAATTTTCATTTACAAAAATGTCTTTTCTTCTCATGGCAAATGCTTGAGCGACCTCTGAATATAATTTTCTTTTTCTTCAAAAAATAATTTTTTTTGTGGATTCGAATAAATTTCCGGGCAGTATACATGATAAGTTGAAGAAAAAAATTCCACTACATTTTAGTTTACAAAAATTTCTTTTTTTCTTATTGGAAATTTGTGTTATGTTGCTTGAGCGACCTCTAAACATAATTTTCTTTTTCTTCAAAAAATAAAATTTATTTTTTGTGGATTCGAATAAATTTCCGGGTAATATACACAATAATTTCAAGAAAAAAAATTCCACTGCATTTTTGGACCACCTTATTGATTACACCTCGCGAGTGCTATTATCGCTCTCATATTAGAGTCATTCTGTGATGAGAAAATCAGGTCGCAGCGCCCACTTGGGTGATCGATTACCGTTAATTAACTGAGATTCGACGGGAACCATTGTTAGAGAAGTGTAAACAATCGACTTCCGAGCTAAAATGCTGCCTGTTTCCCAATATTTTACTAAATTTTTTAAACCCAAAATTATCACAATTATAAATGTTTATTAAAATAAAATAATAATTATTAAAAAAAATTTTTTTAAATGGAAAGAGGCAGAAAAGCAGGAAACGCGTGTGGACTCGTCCTCTCAACATGCAAGGTTGCGGGGGTAAGGTGGGGTTCGTTGAGGTTAGGTCGTGCCGCAGGTCGGAAATGTAGGGCTGTGGGTCGCGCCCGGTCGAGCTCAGCTGCGCCCCAATAGAGAAGGCATGCTTCTTTTTTTTCAAAATTTTTCAAGATTCTTTAGAATTTTAAATTCTTTCGAATCCTTCTTTTCGTCCTATTCAGAATATTATATTTATTGTACTAATCTTCCGTTATCCACTGTGTACTGCACCCCAACATGATAGGCTTGCAGTTTCATTTTTTTATTCTAATTTTTTCAAGATTTTTTTGAATCCTGAATCCTGAATTTTTATTCTAATTCGTGTGACTTTCAAAACGATTGTGATTAACTGTCAAATTCGTCTTTAAGCGCGTAGACCTTGAAAATTTTGAAGATTTGTCTACGTTATCCACTGTGTACTGCACCCCAACACGGAAGGGTTACAGTTTAATTTTTTTTTATCCTTTCGAATCCTTTTTTCTTTAACAATTTTTTTTTCTAATTTTTTCTAATTCCTTTTTATTCTAATTCTAATTCCTCAAAACGCGTGTGATTGTCCACCTGCAAAATTCATCTTCAAGCGCCTAGTTGGCAATTTGTCACGTTATCCACTGTGTACTGGCACCCCAACACGGAAGGGTTGCAGTTTAATTTTTTTTTTTTGTAGATTCTTCCGAATCCTTTTTTCTTTCACAATTTTCTTTTAATCTCACAATTCGGGATATTAAAATTATACTTACTCGAACTGAGTGCCCCTGAAGCTTATTATGGCATTTAAATTCTCTCTTCCTTTTAATCTGATCGTTTCCGGTAAAAGATCAAATTTTTATTTCCAATTTTTTTTATTTTTTATCCTATCACTTTCAAAAGATGTGTGATTGTCCAACCGCAAAATTCGTCTTCAAGAACCTATACCGCCTAGACCTTGAAGATTTGTCACGTTATCCACTCTGCACTCTTCACCCAAACACATGTAAAATCCAATCGTTATCCCTGAATAAGGTGACAATGCGGAACTTATTGTGGGCTTCACGTGTGCTCAAGAATCCACTGAGACTCAAGTTTCCCTTTCGTTGAGCAGAGAAACACAATGACAAGTCGATTTCGTGATCGGTATAGGTACTGAGCGTGGATGAGAAACTGTGAAACGCGAATCGCGACGATATTTTGAACCCGACTTCGTTTCAAGACGGGTTAATCTCGCGACAACGGAAACGTCAAAACGACGAAGGTTGAACCCGCTCGCGTTACGGTGGCCGACGAAATACTTGGCGGTTCGCAGAAATTCGGTTGATATCGGGGGTGGTCGGGTGTCTTCGGTGACGATCGGGGATGTTCGGTTTTGATATCGTGACGTCGAGGAGAGACGAGGACCCGACTTTCCGTTATCGATCGGGGCGGGGGCGCATGCGAGTGATAACGCGTCAACGCCGATGGGAGCGAGAGAGACAAAAGACACGTGGTCAAAACAACCCCTATATGAGAGGGACTCCCGAAGCAAGACACGCGACTCTCCCGGATATTTGTCTCTATTCGATAAAAATAATAAAAATATTTAATTTTTGATTTTAAATGTTGAATAGTTTATCTTACTGGTTTATTATTTGTAGGAGAGAAGAGAAAAAAAAATAACTGAGCGAGGATTTGAACCCGGAAGGGCACTATACAGGTCCGCGTTTTCGTGTGATGTAGCAGAAACAAAAAATGATCTACGACAGGTGGGGTTATTGTTTAAGGAGTCCCTCATGTATAGTGGCGGTCTTGGTTCAAATCCTGGCTGAAGTAGATTTTTTTTCTCTTTTCTCCTGCAAATAATAGACCAGTAATGTAAACTATTCAACATTTAAGATCCAAAATTAATTCATACTGCAAAGTTTCAGAATTGGGGTAATCTTCATTTGGCCCAGATTACACTAAACGTTGAGGAATTCACGCTATTCCAGGAGAATTTTTGGAATTCAATCGGATTTCGCTTGACTTTAATGAAACTCTGTAGGTGAAGGAATTAAGATAATAATTTAAATATTTCGTTGAAAATTCGCTTTTTTTGTTAAAAATTCATTTTTTATATAAGAATTCACAGATTCCATTTTTGGTTTAAACTTTGTTATTTTTAGTTGAAGATTCAACTATTAGGTTCAAAATTCATGATTTTCTTAAAATTCGTCTTTTGTAGAAAATAATTCTTCTTGGTTGAAAGTTTAATTATTTTGTCGAAATGTTTTTTTTTTTATCAAACAATTATTCTGTTAACTGAAATTTGTGAAATTCCATTTTTGGTCAAAAATTAACTTTGTTATTGAAAATTCATATTTTTGGTTCAGAATTTAACTATTTTGATAAAAAATTAAACTATTTGGTTAAAAATTCAACTGTTTTATAGATTGTTCAAATTTTGAATGAATATTCAACTAATTAGCTGAAAACTAATTTCATTAAGATTCTCCTCTTCGGTTAAAAATTCTTTTCTTTTATTGATTAAGCATTAATTTTTTATTGATATATTTTTTATTCATGATTTTGTTGAAAATCTGTTTTTTTTTCTAACGAAATTGAATTTTTTCAATTGAAATTTATAAAAATTCAATTCTTTGGTTGAGGATTCAACTACTTTGTTGAAAATTCCTTTTTTCTTGTTGAATCATTTTGAAACTTCTTCAAAAAAAAAATCTTCAACAAAAAAAAAAGGAATTTTTGACAAAGTAGTTGAATCCTCAACAAAGAATTGAATTTTTATAAATTTCAATTGACAAAATTTAATTTCGTTTTATCATTTTATTTTTTGTTTTATCATTTTAGATGAAAATTAAACTATTTTGTTGAAAATTTGTTTTTTTGTTGTTTGAAATCAATCTTCTTGGCGCAAAATTCTTTTTTGTTTTGTTGAAAATTTTATTACTTTGTTAAAAGTTGAACTACTTCATTAAAAATTCTTTTTTTTTTAAGATTGATCATTTCAAAAGAAAATTCAACTATTTTTTCGAAATTTTGTTCTTTTGTAGTTGGAATTTTTTATATTTGAAACCTTATGTATTACAGTTTTGATTAAAAGTTGATTTTTTTAGTTAAGAATTCAACTATTTTTTTTCAAATATAATGTATTTTGTTTAAAATTTGTCTTTATTTATAGAAAATAAATCTTGTTTGAAAATTCGTCTTTTTTGGTAGAAAATATATCTTGTTGGTCCAAATTTCATTTTTTTGTGTGCAAATTTTATTAATTGCTGAGAAGTTGAACTTCTTCATTAAAAATTCCTTTTTTTTTTTTTGTTGCAGACTCCTAATTTCAGTTGAAAATTCAACTATTCGGTTCAAAATTTATGATTGAAATTGTCTTTTGTAGGAAATAATTCTTCTTGGTTGAAAATTTAATTATTTTGTGGCAATGTTTTTTTTTATTAAACATTAAATCTGTTAAATGAATTTTGTAAAATTCCATTTTTGGTCGAAAATTAACTTTGTTATTGAAAATTCATATTTTTTGTTCAGAATTGAACAATTTTGATAAAAAATTCAACTATTTGTTTAAAAATTCATCTTTTTTATAGATTTTTCAAATCTTGAATGAATATTCAACTTATTAGTTGGGAATTAATTTCTTTAAGATTCACCTCTTTGATTGAAAATTGAAAACTGGTCATTTTTAGTTAAAAATGTAACTTTTTTTTTTGAATTCGTCTTTTTTTGTTGAAAATTAATTTTGTTGGTTAAAAATGGATTTTTTTCAATTGAAAATTAAACTGGCTGAAGATGAAACTGTTTCGTTAGAAAATAGTTTATAAAAATTAATTTTCTGAAGTGAAAATTTAATCACACCATTTTTGGTTGAAAATTGATCTTTTTTAGAAGTAAATTTTTTTTTAATTATATTTTCAACCAAAGAGATAAATTTTCAAGTGAAGTTGAAACTTCAAGTTAAATGATGAATCTTCAAGAGAAAAAAATGCATTTTTAACAACATAATGAAACAGATGAATTCTCAATCAAAATGATGAATCATTAACAAAAAGAATCAGAAAAAAAATCCCAAAAAAGATAAATTTTCTGAAAAAAAAAAATTAATTTTCAAGAAATTACATGAATTTTCAATTAAAAGTTGAACTACTAACTAAAAAAATTAATTTTCAACTTAAATGATTGATGATGACAAATTAAAAAAAAAATCTGCCAAAATGATTAATTTTTCACCAAAAAAGACATTAATTTTCAATCAAAGAAGGAATAGTTGAATTCTTAATTTAAACAAAATAATTTTCAACGACAAAAAAATTAATAACAGTTTTTTAAATTAAATTTTTAACCAAAGAGATAAATTTTTAAGAAAAATCATGAATCGTTAACAAACAAAAAATGGATTTATAACAAAGAAGTTTAACCAAGTAGTAAAATTTTCAGTAAAAAATATCAATTCTCACCAAAAAAGTGAAGTTTCCAAGAAATAAATGAATTTTCAACCAAAAATTGAATAGATAAATTTTCAGTTGAAAAAAATTAATTTTCAACAAAGTAGTTAAATTATTAACAATAAAATGGAATAGTTGAATTTTCAATTATTAAAATCAATTTTCAACAAACAATCTAATTTTGAATGAAATAGTTGAATTTTTAACGAAGCAGATGAATTTTTAATTAAAATATTAAATCATCAATTCAACAAGAAAATTAATATTTGTTATTTCAGCCCGAAAATATTTTAATTTTAAATAAAAACAGTTGAATTCAACCAAAATTTATTTTCATTTTTTTTCTACCAATGAAGACAAAATTGATCTAATCAGTAACGTCCACTGAACGAATCAGTGATTTTTAATGATTCACTAATTAAACCAGTCATTTATGGTTAATTGAATTCGTTTATTAAAATGTAGGAATTTAATTAGGAATTTTAAATTATAACTAAATTTACTGTTTTATTATAGCAGATAAAACAGTCACTCCCATTGACTGATTTTCAGTCAGAAATGTTGACTGATTCATCTCTTTAACCGATTGATTTTCAGTAGAAAATGATTGAATTTTCAGTCAAAACATTCTTGACTGATTGAATCAGTCAAATTTTTACTGATTTAAATTTAAACAGTAGTGCCAATTGAAGGAAACGAAATTGTTTTTCCCATTATTTGATATTTGAATATAATAGAATTTGAAAGAAGAAAATAGGGGTAGGTTAATACCATTAGGGTGAATCCATAGGGACATCTCGCGGAGGGTAGGAGAAGCAAAATGATAGCACATCTTGCAAAAAATTCAATAAATTTCGATTAAAAGAGGAACAAAATTCCTGAAATATAATCTATAAACTTTTTTGCCCCTTTCAAAGTTTCAAAAAGTACGCCACGCTATTTTGAAAATTTTTCACCCCCTCAGAATTATCGATTTCTGAAGGTAATAGAAGAGACGATTCATTGCAATCGGGGCAGTGCTGCTTGCTGTTGGATTTTACAAGAAATTTTACTTGGTTTAGGAAATATAGATTTTCGGGTAGAGGGCTCTTCAAAAATTACGTGATTTTTGAACATTTTTCAACCCTATTTTTAGCAAAAAATTTTAAAAACAAAAAAAATGATTTTAGACCAGACAGTTGCAACTATAACCAAATAGTTGAACTTTCAAGCAAAAGAAACGAATTCTTAACTAGAGCGTTGAATTTTCAAACAAAAAAGAATGAGATAAATTGATGTCTTTTTTGTCTACTGATCAAAAATTAATTTCTTTTTGCTATTGATTTTTATTTCTAAGTTGTGAAAAAATTGCTCTTTAGCTCCGCTGGGATCCGAACCCAGGGCTTTCCGATTACCGGTCTGATTAGGTCTGATCACCAGACCGGCAATCGGAAAGGCCTGGGTTCGGATCCCAGTGGAGCTAGATGGTAATTTTTTCACAATTCAGAAATAAAAATCAAAATAAAAAAAACGTTGATTTTACACCAGTAGAAAAACAGAAAATATTAATTTTCAATCGAAAAGTAAGAATTTTTCAAAAAAGCATTTGAATTTTTAAACAAAAAAGTGAATGAATTTGTTAAAAAAAATTCATTTTATTAGTTGAAGAAAAATATCTGCGGTTGAAAATTTAACTATATTGTCAAAAAATTTCTTTTATTTAATTTGTTTTTTTTTTATTTTCCATTTTAATTTATCTTTTATTTATTTTTTAATTATTTTTATCAGTTTTTCAGCTGCAAAAATAATCGTTTCATTTTTTGTTAAAATTTGATCTTTTTAGGTTGAAAATTCAACAATTTGGATAAAAATTGATGTTTTTTGTTGTAAATTCGTTTTTTCTTGCAAAAAATGAATCTTTATTTAGAAGTAAAATTATTAATTCAAATTGAAATTTTAAATAAATGTTTAATCAAATTTTTTATCTGAAAATGAAGCTATTCCATTTTTTGTTGGAAATTTATATTTTTCAGTTGAAAATTCAACCAATTGGTTGAGAATTCATTTTTTTTGTTAGATTGAAAAAAATTGAACAATTTGGTGAAAAATTAAACTATTTGGTTAAGAATTAAATTATTTACATATAAATTTAACTATTTCGTAGAAAATGTACTTTTTTGTTGAAAAACATTTGCGGGTTAACAATATTATAAATAAATTTTCTTTTTAAATTTTCAAATTAAATTTTCAGTTTTATAAATAATACAACTTTTTGGTTGAAGATTCGTTTCTTTTTTAATTATAAATTCATTTTTTATCTGAAAATTTATAGCTTCCATTTTTGATTGAAAACTGATTTTTTTTAGTAAATAATTCAACTACGTGGTTGAGGATTCAACTATTTCATGAAAAATTCGTTTATTTTTGTTTAATTCTATTGTTTTTTTTTTAATTCAAATCTCTTCTGGTTGAAATACATATTTTTGTTTGGGAACTATTTTTTTTTAATTGACTTTTTTTAATTGAAAATTCAAGTATTTGATTAAAATTTTATGTATTTTGTTGAAAATTTTTCTTTATTGGTAGAAAATAAATATTTGAAAAATCTAATAAATCGTTTTTTGGTTGAATTCAACTGTCTTTGGTTTGAAATAAAAATATTTTTGGGTTGAATTATCAAAATTTTCTTATTTAAATTTGAAATAATTTTTGGTTCAAATATTATTTATTACATTTATTCCGTATTGAGAAATCAACCTTTTTCTGAATATTTCACTATTTAGTTAAAAGTTGAACTAAATTGTTAAAAACGCATTTTATTTTCAAAAATTTATAATTTAAAAAAAAAATTCAACTCTGGTAGAAAAATTGACCTATTTTGTTAAAAATAGTTTCTTTAACTGAAAGTACTTTTTATTTATTTTTAAAGTATTAATTCCATCCATGCTTGGAAATTAAATTTTTTCGTTGCAAATTCAATTATTCAATTTAAAATGTATGTATTTTATTACAAAAATTTTTGTAGTAGAAAATTAAACTTTTGGGTCGAAAATTCTGGTATTTTCTTGAAAATCGTCTTTTTTGGTGTAAAATTAATCTTGTTGGTTGAAAACACATTTTTTTAATTTCAAAATTCAACCAAAAAAAGAAAACTTTTCTATCAATTTACAACCAACCAGATGAATTTTTAACTAAAATGATAAATCATTAACAAAAAAAAAAATGAATTTTCAACAAAAATCTCTTCGTTCAAAAGTTCATTAATTTGGTGGAAAATTAAACTATTTGGCTGAAAATTAACTTGTTTGTTGAAAAATTCATAATTTTGTTCAGCTAGTTTGATAAAAAACTAAACTTTTTAGTTCAAAATTAAACTATATTTCAAGATTTGAAAATGTAACTATGGCGTAGAATTTTTTTTATTCGTTAAAAATATTTTTTTTTCATCTGAAAATTTAAATATTTCATTTTTGGTTGAAAATTCATTTTTTATAAGTTTAGGTTCCAACTATTTGGTAGAAAAATCAACAATTTAAAAAAAAGTTAAACTATTTTTTGGAAAATTCAACTGTTTTATTGAAAATTATATTTCGATTGATTTCTTGGCTAAAAAAGAACTTTTTGTCAAAATTTCAACCATCTCCTAAAAAATTGGTCTTTCTGGTTTGGAAATTCAGCTTGAAAGATTAATCTTGAAAGAATCCCTTTTTTCTTTTTTCTCTGCAAAAAAGGATTCAGAACACTGCGATTGAAAAGATAACGTTGTCATCCCAAAATTAAAATCTAATTGCCATTCCGTCTGCAAAATGCCTTATGATATTGCGATTAGCGCTCACTCACACACATCTAAGAGCGCACGCGATCTCGATATATTTCGCCTGTTTTTTTTTTATTTTTTGTTCAGCCGTTTACCAACCGTTATATCCTATCCTAACATATCTTGCCACCTGCCAGACAGAAATCGTTTCAAGCAACTCTTACAATGTTGTAATTAGCGCAATTTTGAGAAACTCGGACTGATCGATATACCTTTCCATAAGAGTTATAATTATCTAGCCTTCATAATCGTCAATTATCCGAAATATCTCACGAACCTTCTTCATAATTTATATCAACCATTTATGTTTAGAGAATTTTAAGTAAGTCAGTACCCAGACAAAAAATATCAACCAAAACATACATATTGCCTATAGAAAAAAGGTATAGATATCTGTGAACGCTAACCCACGTACCTTCACTGTCACGAGATCCACATCTTCATCGAAGAGGGGCAGTCTTAGACCGTTCCCTCTACGCTTAGACGAAGGTGTGGATCTCGAGACGAAGGTGTGGATCTCGAGACAACGAGGGTACGTGGGTTAGCGTTCGCGGATAAGGTTTTTATGGCAGAGTCCAGTGTAATAAATAGCCATGAGGACATAACGCCTTGTCTGACACCTTGCATAATATCGAACCAGTCACTCAGTTTCTTATTTACCCTTACACTCTGCTATCAGCGAACTCTAACCCACGTACCCTCAGTACGTGGGTTAGCGCTCGCAGATAATAAGGTTTTTATGACAGTCAATCGAAGACTTGCAAAGAATGTTGAACAAACGCTCACCCCGAAAGGGAAATGGCTTGATGGTATAATAATAATAATCGTATACAAAGGATCTTTTTCCTTCTCCCCTGTGATGCATATATAGGGTACCCCTTTCTCAAATTTCTTTACACAGACCTATGAACGCTGCATTGAATTTAATCTTTTCTTTAAGTAACTGAACCCAAATTGGAAAGGGGAAATATATCATAATACTAATCGCATTTTCTACTCACTGCACTGGGTCAAAGGGGGGACGTTATTTGTGTTTGTTTAAAACAAAACAAAAATTAATAAACTGTTCAAATAATCAGTTTTTTCAGAAAATTGATTTTCAATAAAAGAATGAATTTTCAACTAAAAATGGTCAATTTTCCACCCGCAATGAAGAATTTTTGACGAAAAAGTTCATTTTCAGTAAAATAGTTGAATTTTAACCAAAGAGACTCCTCAACTAATAAAATGATGTTTTAAGAAAGGTTTAAAATTAAATTTATTATTGAAATTAGAAAAAAAAATCAAACCCAAGACAATTTTTCAGAAAGTAGTTGAATTTTCAACCCGAAAAGTTGAATCTTCAAACAAAAAAGTTCATGAAGAATTACACTACAAATAAACAAATTAAATTTTTTTAAAAAAGATACTAGAACGCTTTTTTTTAATTAGATCTTAAAATTTGCTTTCAACCTTTTGTTCTCACAAAACACGCAATGAGAATGTGTTCGTTAAAGCAGAAGGAGCTTTAACAAAAGAGAGTTCACAATCACCAAGATACTAAGGTAACCTAAAAGGCGCAACCAAAAAGTCAAAATTTTTTAATAATAAAGATTCAAATTCAGCCGTAGGCAGTTGAATTTTCAAACCAAAAAGACAATTTTTTGAGAAGACAGTTGAAATCCTAACCCGAAAAGTTGAATCTTCAACAAAAAAGTTCATATTAAACCCAGAAAGATGACTTTTCTACCACAAATGATGAATTTTCTACCAAAACAAATTCGAAAGAACGAAATTTTAACTGACATTACAAATAAACAAATTGAATTTTTGGAAAAAAGACACAAGCTACAATGAAATTTTTAATAAAAAAATGGTTTTTAAATTATATCTTAAAATTTGCTTTTAACCTTTTTTTCTAACAAAACACGTGATGAAAATGTGTTCGTTGAAACAGAAGGAGTTTTAACAAAAGAGAATTCACAACCACTATGGTACTAAGGTAACCTACAAGGTGCAACCAAACAGGCGGAATTTTTTATTGAATAAGATTAAAATTCAATCAGAAGTAGTTGAATTTTCAAACCAAAAAGGCGATTTTTTGTAGAAGACAGTTTCATTTTCAACCCGAAAAGTTGAATCTTCAACCAAAATCATTAATTCAACCAAATTATCAATCATTTTTTTATAGGATGTGTAGTTTTTGTTCTAGTCGTGAAAAATGACATTACAAATAAAGAAATTAAATTTTTAAAAAAAGACACAAGCTACAATGAAATTCTTAATAAGAAAATTGTTTTTAAATTAGATCTTAAAATTTGCTTTTAAGCTTTTTTTCTTACAGAACACGTGATGAGAATGCGTTTGTTGAAGCCGATGGAGTTTTAACAAAAGAGAATTCACAATCTGTAAGGTACCAAGGTAACCTACAAGGTGCGACCAAATAGTCGAAATTTTTAAATTAATGAAATTGAAATTTAACCAAAAGCAGTTGAATTTTCAAACCAAAAAGACAATTTTTTGAGAAGACAGTTGAAATCCTAACCCGAAAAGTTGAATCTTCAACAAAAAAGTTCATATTAAACCCAGAAAGATGACTTTTCTACCATAAATGATGAATTTTCTACCAAAACAAATTCGAAAGAACGAAATTTTAACTGACATTACAAATAAACAAATTGAATTTTTGGAAAAAAGACACAAGCTACAATGAAATTTTTAATAAAAAAATTGTTTTTAAATTAGATCCTAAAATTTGCTTTTAACCTTTTTTTTCTCACAAAACACGTGATGAGAATGTGTTCGTTGAAGCAGAAGGAGTTTTAACAAAAGAGAATTTACAATCACTAAGGCACTAAGATAACCTACAAGGTGAAACCAAAGAGGCGAAATTTTTTATTGAATAATATTAAAAATTAATCAGAAGTAGTTGAATTTTTAAACCTTAAGGCGATTTTTTTTAGAAGACAGTTTCATTTTCAACCCGAAAAGTTTAATCTTCAACCAAAATCATTAATTCATCCAAATTATCAATCATTTTTTTATAGGATGCGTAGTTTTAGTTCTAGTCGTGAAAAATGACATTACAAATAAACAAATTAAATTTTGAAAAAAAACGCACAAGGTACAATTAAATTTTTAATAACAAAATTGTTTTTAAATTAGATCTTCAAATTTGCTTTTAAGCTTTTTTTCTCACCGAACACGTGATGAGAATGTGTTCGTTGAAACCGAAGGAGTTTTAACAAAAGAGAATTCACAATCTGTAAGGTACTAAGGTAACCTACAAGGTGCGACCAAATAGTCGAAATTTTTAAATTAATGAAATTGAAATTTAACCAAAAGCAATTGAATTTTCAAACCAAAAAGACCAGATTTCTGCAAATCCAATAAATTTTCAAGTAAAATGAGAAATCCAGCAATTTTCATTTAATTGAAAATTCTTATTTTTTAGTAGAAAAATAAACTTCTTGGCTGAATAATAATTTCTTTGTGCGACAATTAAATAAGTTTGTTGAAAATTAATCTTCCTGATTGCAAATTTATCTCTTTGGTTAAAATTTTGAAAAGTTTGTTGAAAATTAAACTTTTGGGTTGATAGATGGAAATTCAACTATTTTTATGAAAATTCTTCTTTTTTAGCAAAAAATTTATTTCCTTGGTTGCAAATTAATTTCTTTCATTGACAATTTAACAAGTTTGTTGAAAATTAATCTGGCCGTTCGAAAATAAAATATCTTCTTGGTTGAAAATTCAACTATATAATTGACAATTCTTTTTTTTTAGTAGAAAATTAATCTTCTTGGTTGAAAATTAATCCCTTTTAAATAAAAATTTTTTTTTCGTGGTTGATAATTCTCCTTTTCAGTAAAAAACTTAATCTTCGTGGTTGAAAATTCTTGTTTTTTAGTGGAAAATTATTTTTCTTGGTCGCAAATTAATTTCTTTGGTTGAAAATTCAACAAGTTTGTTGAAAACTAATTTTTGCCATTTGAAAATTTATCTTTCATAGTTGAAAATTCTCCTGTTTAGTAAAAAATTAATTTTCTTGATGGCGAATTATTTGCTTTGGTCAAAAATGTAACAAGATTGTTAAAAATTAATCTTCCTGGTTGAAAATTAATATCTTTGGTTGGAAATTCACCTTTCTACTTCAAAATTCAACTATTTGAATAAAAATTCTTCTTTTCTAGTAGAAAATTAATTTTCAATAAAAATTTATTTTTCGTAGTTGAAAATTCTCCTTTTTAGTAGAAAACTTAATCTTCTTGGTTGCAAATTCTTCTTTTTTATTAGAAAATTAATTTTCTTGATTGCGAATTAATTTCCTCGGTTGAAAATTTAACAATATTTTTGAAAATTAATCTTTTTGATTGAAAATTTATCTTTCATAGTTGGAAATTCAACTATTTAGTTGAGCATTTTTTTCAGTAAAAAAATAATCTTCTTGGTTGAAAATTCTTCTTTTTTATTAGAAAATTAATTTTCTTGGTTTTGAAAATTAATTTCTTCATTTGAAAATTTAGCAAGTTTCTTGAAAGTTAATCTTCCTGATTGAAAATTTATCGTTTACAGTTGAAAATTCTTTTTTTTTTAGTGGTAGAAATTAATCTTCTTGTTTGAAAATTCTCCTTTTTAGTGAAAAATTCTCGTTTTTAGTAAAAAAATTATTCTTCTCAGTTAAAAATTCTCCTTATTTAATAGGAAATTCATTTTCTTGGTTGCGAATTAATTTCCTCGGTTGAAGATTTAACCAGATTGTTGAAAATTAATGTTCCTGGTTGAAAATTTATCTTTCATAGTTGGAAATTCTCCTTTTTCAGTAGAAAATTAATTTTCTTGGTTGCAAATTAATTTCTTTGATTGAAAATTCAACAAGTTCGTCGAAAATTAAGCTTCCTGGTTGACAATTTATCTTTCATAGTTGAAAATTCTT
>CAKNXH010002061.1:90174-116436 GCA_932178445.1 Andricus quercusramuli | reverse complement strand
AAGAGAAGAGAAGAGAAGAGAAGAGAAGAGAAGAGAAGAGAAGAGAAGTGCAAAGAGAAGAGAAGAGAAGAGAAGAGAAGTGCAAAGAGAAGAGAAGAAAAGAGAAGAGAAGAGAAGAGGAGAGCAAAGAGAGCCTGGTGATACCTACTGGAAAAGCTTAATGCTCCTCGCGCTTCAGGCAGGATGTAGGACTATTGGTAACGTGGAGGGGTATAGTACTCCAGGGTAGTGGCAATGGAGGGGATTAAGTGCGAGAGGGGCGAAGTAGTTTGGTCATTGGGGAGGGAAAGATAGGGAACTGAAGGAGCTAGACTAGAAAAAGGAAGAGTGACAACAGGTTCGGCTCTAAGGGGGCGAACTGAGGGCTCAAATTTAGGGCTTTCAAATACGAGAAGTAAATTTAAAAAGTATCAAACTGAATTAGTATTTGTTGGTGTTATCCTTCACAGGAAAAGGTTGTCCGGGGACATCCCAGGGATAACCCATCGGATATCCCGCCAGACGGAAACTGCGTTATCCCAGGGATATCCCCAGGATATTCAGGATATCTATGAGACATTTCTGGGATATCCTGAGATATCCCACTTTTCGCCTTACGGGATATCCGCCCGGATACCCCTGGGACAACCTAGGAGATAAATGGGATCCAAGGGGATATCCCCAGGATATCCAGGATATCTATGGTGTGATACCTAGTGTGTAGATGGGTATATAGGTATAAGGTAGATAGGTATATAGGTGTAAGCGTAAGGTAGATATTCTAGATATTTATATATCTTATTAGGGACATTTAAATAACCCAGGAGCGTTCCATGGATATCTTAGATATCCCTGGGATGTCCAAATTTCCACCTTACGGGATACCCTACGGGTTATCCCAGGGATATCCTTTGGACAACCTGGGAGATGAATGAGATCGTATGGGATATCCCAGAAATATTCCCAAGATATTCAGGATATCTATGGGACTTTTCTGGGATATAAAATGTCCCAAGTAGGATATTAAGATTTTCATATATCCTACTTGGGTCATTTGAATATCCCAGAAGCGTCCCATGGATATTTTGGATATCATGTGGATATCCCCATTTCCTCCTTGAGGGATATTCTATGGATTATCCTAGGGATATTCCTGGAACAACCTGGGAGATGAATGAGATAGTATGGGATATCCCGAGGATATCCGGGATATCTGTGGTACGTTTCTGGGATATTCAAATATCCCAAGTAGGATATTAAGATTTTTATATATCCTACTTGGGTCATTTGAATATCCCAGAAGCATCCCATGGATATCTTGGATATCATGGGGATATCCCAATTTCCGCCTTCCGGTATATCCTACGGGTTATTCCAGGGATATCCCTGGGTAAACTTGGGTGATAAATGGGATCGTATGGGATTTTTCCAGGATATCCAGGATATCTATGGGACTTTTCTAGGATATCAAATGTCCCAAGTAGGATATTAAGATTTTCATATATCCTACTTGAGACGTTTGAATATTTCAGAAGCGTCCCATGGATATCCCGGGGATAACCCGATTTCCGCCTTGTGGGATATCCGACGGGTTATCCTTGGGATATCCCCGAGGCAACCTCGGAGATAAATGGGGTTGAATGGGATAACCCATATCCTATTGCTGATTTGAAAAAAAAAAATTGTTAACAGATTCTGAATCTTGTTCAAATAATAATCATTTTCGTTTTTTAAATACTAACTTTTGGTGTAAAATGCTACATAACGTGAATTTGTTAATATGTGTGAATCTCTTTTTTTTTGTACTAAAAATACCAATTTACGGCAAAAACACTAACGTAATCCAAAATTGTTAATAGATCCTCAATCTTGTTCAAATCACAATGATTTTCGTTTTAAAATACCAATTTTTTGTGTAAAACGCTTACAAAATCCAAGTTTATTCAAATATGTGAAACTTCTTCTAAATCTATTTTTTTTTTCTTTGTTCAAAATAGCAATTTACAACGACAAATACTGAAATAATCCAAAATTGTTAATAGATTCTAAATCTTGTTCAAATTACAATGATTTTTGTTCTGAAATACAAATTTTTGAGTAAAACGCTAACATAACCTTTATTTGTTAAAATGTGCGAATCTTCTTTCAAACCAATTTTTTGTTTTGTTAAAAATACCAATTCACGACAAAAAATACTAATATAATCCAAAATTGTTTACAGATTCTAAATCTTATTCAAATTATATTGCTTCTTGTTTTAAAATATCAATTTTTTGGTAAAACGCTAAAATAACCTAAACTTGTCAAAATATTTCAATCTTCTTTCAAATATAATTTAAAAAAAAATTAAATACCAGTTTCCGAAAAAAAACTAACATGACATAATATTATTTAAAGGATTCAAAATCTGTTCCAATCATAATGATTTTTGTTTTAAAATAGCAGTTATTGTGGTAAAACGCTCAAATAACCTAAAATTGTTACAAATTGCTAATCTTCTTCGAAATATAATTAAAAGTGGCAATCCAAAATTGTTCAATAATTATGAATATTGTTTGAATTATAAACTTTTTTTTGTTTCAAAATAATAATTTTTGTATGTAAAACGCTAACAGAGCCTCAATTTGCTAAAATATGTGCATCTTATTTCAAATCTATTTTTTTATATCTTGTTTAAATTATAATGATTTTTGTTTTAAAATACCAATTTTTTGTGTAAAACGCTAACTTAACCTAAAATTTTTTGAAAATTAGAAGCATTTAGAATTTAATAATTTATTGTTTAAAAAACAGATTTCCTGTGAGAAACTTTAATATCACCTGAAACTGTTCAACAATTTCAAATCTTGTTCGAAGTTACGAACTATAATGATTCTTGTTTTAAAATATCAATTTTTTGGTAAAACGCTAAAATAACCTCAACTTGTCAAAATATGTCAATCTTCTTTCAAGTATAATTTAAAAAAATGTAAATTTTAATGTAAATGTAAATGTAAGTTTTAAAATGCAGGTTCTTGTAGTAAAACGCTAAAATAACCTAAAATTGTCACAAATTGCGAATCTTCTTCGGAATATAATTTTTCCTATTAAAAATATCAATACACGACGAAAAACACTGACAATCAAAAATTGTCGAATGATTCTAAATATTATTTGTGTAAAACGCTACCGCATTACCTGATTTTTAGCGAAAAGCGCTAATTAAAAAAAAATGTATAATATTTTCAATAATTTTTTAAATAATTCAAAAGTTTTAATAATTTAACCGCCCAATATTATTTAAAAATCACAAGTGTTTCTAAAAAAAAGACACAAGTGTTTTTTATGATGTTTCTTGTTAAGAGGGATCATTTGTATATTTAATATTCCAAATTTTAAATTTAAGATTTTAAAAAACTTTAAGTAATGAATAGCCAATCAGGTTGAATATCGAGAAGATTTTTGCGTTTTTATTTTTGAGAAAAAAATATGGCTAATTTTTTCATTAACAAAAAAGTTGACATTTTTTGGTTTAAAAATTTTTAGAAATAACATTTTTATTAAGATTTTCAGATTTATAGAAGAATCTCTCATATATCTGGTGAAACTGTCTAAAAATAATGTTCAGTGGGTAAAAATAATTTAAAAAAAAATTTATTACGGTATAAACAAATTCATCTTTTTGTCTATTTTTTAACGAATAGGCTCTATTTTTTCACGCAATCGACTATGAGTTTTTTTCCTACGTCTCTTTGTTATAATATTTTGTAAATTCACCAGAATTAATAATTATTTAAACAACTTTAATCAACAAATAAACTATTTTCTTACTTTACGATAAAAAATTCATAGGATTAAAAATGATTCAAATCGATACTTAGGGAGTAGAAATCGGTCCTTTTAATTTCAGCAGGGTTCATTTTCCCTTTTTTTCTTCTGTCTTCCAGATTTTTTTTGTTTCTCCTCCTCAGTTATGTTTACTAATCTACTTCCTATTACCATTTCTTCTCCTTGCCATTCTCCTCCTCCTTCTCCTCCTCCTCCTTCTCCCCCTCTTCGTCCTTCTCGTCCTCCTCGTCGTCCTCCTCCTTATCCTCCTTCTCCGCCACCTCCTCCTCCTTCTCCTCCTTCTCCTCCTTCTCCTTCTTTTCCTCCTCCTCCATCTCCTCATTCACCGGGCTTTTCTTCTTCTCATCTTCTCCCCAATCCGATTTTTGCTAATTTTTTACTTGTTTTTTTTACTCTAGCTCTTCCGTCTCCTTTCCTATTAATATCCCGGTTTGAATTCCCCTTTCCGTCTCAATCATCCTCCGTTCTTTTTTACCTCTACCACTCTGTACCTCTCTTAATATTCGTTTCCTTTTTTTAAATCTCTCCTTTTTCTTAGTCCTCTTCCTCACTTCTTCCTTGCTTTGCCTTCCTTTCTGACATTATTAGTTTCCTTTTATTAAATCTTTTTAGTCGAAAATTTTATTGAAAATTCTCTTTTTGTAGAAAATGATTTTTTTTACTGAAAATGAATAAATAATTGGAATTTAAAAAATATATATATTTTCATTTAATAAACATTGCGGTTTTTCTAAAATATTCAACTTTTTGTCTACTTTTCAGTTAGAGCGAGGTAAACATTAATCAGATATAACCAAAATAATTTTTAAACAATTTATTATTGTTTTTTTAACTATGCTGTTCTATAATAATTCTAGATAGTTGCTGCTTCTTCGGAACTTTTTCCCTTTTTGTTAACTTTTCACTTCCCGAGGTAATGATTAATGCAAGTTAACGAACATAATTGTTTAAACAATTTATTATTATTCATAACTACCTTGTCTTAAATAAATTTTTAAATTTCAAAATTTCCTAATTTTTTAATTTTCAAATTTCTAAATTTTTTAAATTTTTAGATTGCCAAATTTTTAAATTTTTTAAATTTCAAAATTTTAAATCTTTAAAATTTTCAATTGTTGAATTTTTTAATGTTTAAATTCTTGAATTCAAAAATGTTTTAATTTCTTAATTTATAAATTGCTTAATTTCTCATTTTTTGAATGTTAAAATAAAAAAAAATTTTTTTTTTTTAATTTGTTAATTTATAACTTTCTTAATTTTTAAATTTTTAAATATTTAAATTTTTCAATTCCTTAATTTTTCAATTTGAAAATTTGAAAATTTCTTAATTCAAAAATTAAAAAATTTCCTTATTTTAAACTTTAAAAATGTTTCAATTTCTTAGTCTTAAAATTTTTAAATCTTCAAGTTTCCTAATTTTTAAATGTTAAAATTTCCTAACTCTTAAATTAACATTTTTTTTAAATTTTTAGATTGCAAAATTTTTAAATTTTTTAAATTTCAAATTTTTAAATCTTTAAAATTTTCTTTAAAAAAATTTTTTAAAGTTTAAATTCTTGAATTTAAACATGTTTCAATTTCTTATTTTTTTAATTTTTAAATTGCTTAATTTCTCATGTTTTGAATGTTAAAATTGAAGAAAAAAAATTTATTTCATTTGTTAATTTTTAACTTTCTTAATTTTGAAATTTTTAAATATTTCAATATTTCAATTCCTTAATTTTTCAATTTTTAAAATCTAAAATTTTCTTAATTTAAAAATTTAACAATTTCCTTATTTTAAACTTTAAAAATGTTTCAATTTCTTAATCTTAAAATTTAAAATCTTCAAGTTTCTTAATTTTTAAATGTTAAAGTTTCCTAATTTTTGAAATTCTAAATTTAAAAATTCTTCAATTTATTTGAAAATTTCTTAATTTAAAAATGTCCTTATTTCAAAATTTCAAAATTTTTCAATTTCTTAATTTTAAAATTTTAAATTTTTCAAGTTCTTAATTTTAAAATTTTCAAGTTTCCTAATTCTTAAGTTTTTAAATGTTAAAATTTCCTAATTTTTGACATTCTAAATAAAAAATGTTTCCATTTATTTGAAAATTTCTTAATTAAAAAATTTCCTTATTTTAAAATTTGAAAATGTTTCAGTTTCTTAATTTTAACATTTCCAAATTTTCAAGTTTCCTAATTCTTAAATTTTTAAATTTTCAAATGTTAAAATTTCCTAATTTTTCAAATTCTAAATAAAAAAATTTCTCAATTTCCTAATTTCAAATTTTTTCAATTTCATGATTTAAAAAATTTTGAATTTTCAAAAATTTAAAATTTTCAAAAATTAAAAAGCTTAAATTTTTTTAATTTTTCATCAAGTCAATTTTCATTGAGCATCGCAAACAAGGGCAGACTACGGAAAGGACGATTGTGAAGTTTCTTTAACGAATGTAACATGTAAAAATGGGGGGGGGGGCGTCCCCCAATGATGTAAAAGAACTTTTCAAATTGAATATAATAAGGCGACAAATTTTACTTTATTTATATATTTTAATTACATTCTTCACATTCACAAAAAAAACATGACATGCATACTTGAGGTGGGGATTGGGGGGGGGGGGGTCTATTATGTCTTACAGGTACATTTTTGTGAAAACTTCATCTTTTCTAGGCTGAAAATTCAACTCTTTGGTTGAACTACTAACTACTTTATTAAAAATTCAATTTTTTGGTTGAAGATTCTTAACATTGGTAAAAATTTTAACTATTAGATTGAAAATTAACTTGTTTGTTAAAAAAGTTTTGTGGAAAATTCGACCTTTTGGCTTGAAAATTAATTTCGTTGTTGTAAATTTATATTTTCCATTTGAAGATTCAACTGTTTCATGAAAAGTTTGTCCTTTTGAATTAAAAATTTAGAAATTTGGTAGAAAATTAAACAATTTGGCAGAAAATTAATTTTTTTTATTGACAATACAACAATTTGGTGGAAAATTGAACAATTTGGTAAAAAATTCAATTTTTTCGTTCAAAAATTCATATTTTCGAGTTTACATTCAACTGCATTATGGAAAGTTCGTCCTATTGACTTAATAATTAAAAAATGTAGTATAAAATTAAACTACTCCGCAGAAAATTCATTTTTTAAACTCCTCATTAAATTCTCAAAGCACACAAAGTTCGAGCATATTCTCATATCCGTGAGAATTTCTCCAAGCATTTAAAAAATATTTAGAACACAGATTCGACCAAATTTGGAAGCGATATGCATGAAAATCCGCGAGAAAAAAAAATTGGACCACCCTAGCTTTTTTCGGCACTGTGAGCCGTCCCTGCGAGTCGGTACCAATGCTCGAGTACGATGGCAACCCGCAGCGCGCGCCGTCGCCATTGGAGAAGAAGGAGCTTTCGCGGAAGTGGGGGGTACGTAGAGAAGGTGGGGGGCGCTCTACTCTCCGCGCCTCACCCGAGTATTGGTGGAGTACGAGTAGAAGAGAATGAGGCTCGTCCTGCTAACGATCGTAGGTACCGGTCTTGTCTCGTGAGTCTAACCTCCAGACAAGCTAAAACTAAAACTAAAAAATCAAGTGCAGTGCCTTCAAAAATACCAGTTTTAATTGGAGAACGTTGTGCCTTTACGTTCATTACGTCCCGAAATTACGCGCAATTTTTCACCTCGCAGTTTACGTTTACGTTCAGTGCCGGTTCGACACGTTAGTTGCAAACCATGTGCTTGTCTTCCATCGTATTAGCTGAAAATGTGCAACAACGGACTGTGTTTATTTTTTTTGGGTGTAGAGTGAATAATTGATAATCATCTTCGAAGGACAGAGAAAATTACGTTTTCGTCGCTTTTCTGAGGTTTCCCAGCTTCCAGTTCGTCACTCTTGTCACGTAAATATGCACTTTACAAGGAATCGTTTTTTATCAGCGATAGTGCCGATTATTTAAAAGTTATTAGCGAGATACTAATTAAGTTTCGCAAGGCCGACCGTTCGTTAAAGTTAATTGCATCGTCCTTCCTTCGTTCGATCCGGCACTGGAGGAGGGCTGAGAAAATTCTTTTTCGCTCTTCCTTTCTTCACGGGATATCGCCACTTTCTTTTCTTCTCGCCTTCCTCAGATTCGTTTCGCATCTTCCCCGAGTGCAGTTTCACTTTCAGAATTTTCAAGCAGGTCTCCAACTCCGCTGGATACTTTTTCTACGAACACTGGACTTTACCTACTATTAATAACTGTCAATAAATAGCCACAAATCTTGACTATTTTTTTCTTCAAATCAGTAAATCTTCTCTTTAAATCAGTAAATCTTCTATTCTAATCAGTAAATCATAATGGTAAACGGGTTTTTCTCACTCACTGACTTGATGCAGTTGCATGGATCGAATTAATATTCCGAATGACCGCTAATTGTATGGATCGAGTTAATATTCTAACTGACCGCTACTCCATTCATCAGCATCAATTAGTGCACTTTTTTATTAATTGCTTGAAATATTGCCTTTTTTCTTTGCAGTTTTTTATAAAAAAAAATGTTCTTTATAAAAAATTTGTAGTGAATCGAAAATAGCACTTTTTTTTCATTATGAGATTATGATTCTGCCGGTCCGTCGCGACGAATGTGCATCAGAGTATCGCGCGTGCATGATCAATAAATCCGAATCTACGGGGTGTGAGTGTGTGCGCTCTAAACACGGACGCCAATCTGACAATTCTCAGGGCGCGAAATAAAAGTAAATTTAAATAATAATTATTGATTATGGATTTAAATTTTTTTTAATAAAATTTAATTAACAAGTATATTTTAAATTATAAATTAGTTTAATTTAAAGTGTTAATATCCTTTATTTTTTAAATTATACGATTTTTAAAATTCTTGAGCTATTAATTACTTTAATTTAAAATTGAACAATTTAAATTTGAAATGAAAAAAAATGTTTTGTTATTTCCTAATAATCCTATATTATATTAATTTTTCCAACTGCATTTATTCATAGTTTCTTAATTTAATGTTACCAAAAAACCTTGCAATTTTTGGCAAAATATAACTAAACATTTGCGTTATAATTTCATTTAGGACTTGAACTTTCAAAGCCTTTCAATTTTTGAACGAAAAATATATAATTATAAAGCAGAAGAGATATAAATTAAACAGTTTATTTCGAGGCCTTCAATTAATTCTAAACTCTGCGTTAATTTAATACTTATTTAGAAAATTTCATTGAAATTATTCTCTAATTTTTTCCATTTATTAAGTCTTTTAATTGGAAATTAAATTTAATTCTTAGCAATTTATATAAATAAGAGAGTATCTGTTCAAATCTTAAATAGAATTTTTGAGTGTTCTGAATTTATGGTTTTTTAAATTATACAAGTTTGAATTATTTACATTAGAAATATATAATCTTGAATATTATTAAAATAGAATTAGTCAAATTTTAATAGTTTCTATATTTAAATTACTTAGCTATACAATAGTTATTTTCAAAATTTTACAATTCTTAGCAAAGTATAACAAATTATTAAAAGGCTCTTTCTTTTTTAAATGATGCAATTCTGAATTATTTAAATTAGAGCACGAGAATTTCGTTAACATGACATTATTCCAATTTTAACATTTTCCATTTTTAAATTAATTAAATTAAATTGATTTTAGTGAAAAATAATACAATTTTGAACAATTTAAATTTTAAACTTTTGGAAAATCAGTTCAGTTTAGCCGTAGATATATCGTACATTAATTATCCTGTTCAATTAAACATTTATCAAAAATAAAATAAATTTACTTCAGTTTTTTGCTTTACTTTTTTCTCTCAACTCCTGATTTTTCGAGAAATTAAACGAAAATGTTAAGTGGTCCTTCAAGCCGGCTTTTGAAAATAAAACTATTGTACTTAATCTCTATTTTATGTTTCAATCAACTACTTTAGAACGACTAAATTTGTTTAATTCTTTCAAAAATCAGGGGTCTTGTGAACACAAAAACACTTTATGGGTGTAATTTAAAACGCAACAAAATTAAGCCTTTTTTGGACCACCCTGATGGGTATACAGTACACAACCATTACTCGTAAATTAACACCGGCTATTAATCTTATTTTCATCTAGATTCTTTTTTAAGGATCTGCGTCGTAAATATTTTTTTTCTTCAGTTGGATAATTTTGCTTTGCATTATGTCTGACATATCCGTAGTCGATTTATCAAATAGATCAATGGTATTGTTTTTAACATTAACGCCATTTCCTTGTTTTGATTTTTTATTATTAAGATTTATGTTTAAAGTAATGATATACTGAAAATAAATTTTCAAATTTAAACGAGTGACTTTTTAATAAGTGTAATACTTATTATTATTTATTATTATTAATTAATTTTTTTACCTAGTAATTAAATATATAATACATAAATATAAAATAAATAATAACAATTTTATTCCATTTACCTGATTCTAAAGCCACCAACAATCGTTCTCAAAGAAATTTATTTTTAAATTGAGCAATTTTAAAAACCTTTCCAAATCTGATATTTTTTCAAAAAATTCGAAATTTAGAGATTGGGCAATTTACGGTTTTAAATTGGAAGCTAAGTTGAATGTTTACTGCACTGAAGAAGCAGTTGTTGATACGCAAATTTTATTTGTCATTACAAGTGTGCGGAATTCTCCCGAGCTTTGAGGAAAAAGTTAACTATATTTAACGCAAATTTCAGAATTACTCGCAGTTTTGCAATTTTATAAATAATTAAGACAGTTCAAGGTTATTTAAGATTAATAAAGATTAAATTATTTAAGAATTGCAGGTTTTAAATACAATTAAATTTAAAACAAAATTACTGTTTCTTAAATAAACAATTTAAGTCTAAAACTATTTTAGTGGTTTAATTAGAACCGCAGAGGCCTTTTGAAAAAAAGAACAGTACATATAATACTGAGTATTGTCCTATTTTTCGAAAAAGGCCACTTTATAAATTGTTAATTTATTTTTGCAGTATTTACGCCACTGCAATAAACAATTTTTTTAAGGTCGCTCAGATTTTTCCTGTAAAATTCCCAGCAATTAGTATTAGTTTTATTTGGTAAATCGTTATAAATAAAATAATAAAAAAATTCCAGCTTTTGATTTTGGATTATCTTATGAAAAAAATGAAGGTCGTAGGACAGTGATCGTACATAACGGATTGAAGAAGAACGTTTCGTAAGCGTTCACTTTCCCTTTCCGAGCGTTCCGGCGCTATTTTGATATTTATTATTATGGCGATTTTTTTTTTTTTTTAATTAACAATTTTAATCGGTTGGAACTAATTGTTATTAAAGTATTAAAAAATTCCAATTCTGCAACAATGGAATATTTCAATTTAATACCAATTTTGAATATTTTTATCTAAAATTGTTAAATATTTATTAAGGCTTTCAAATTGAAATAAATGTGCAGAATCTTGAAAATTTAATTTCTTCTTAAATATTGAAGGCTTATAACACAAACATTTTTTGTTTAAGATTCATAATTTTAATTGAAAATTCATCTCCTTGGTTGAAAAATGAGATATTTTGTTGAAAATTTGTGTTCTTTTTTTTTTAAATCAATTTTTCAAACTGAAAATTAAAATATTCTGTTTTTGGTTGAAAATTGATCAATTTACAATAATTATTTCTTCTACCAAAACTATAAGAATTAAAAAAAAATGCCGACCAGAAAATAAATTCACTGTTATTTTCCGGCTTTCTCCAAGTGAAAAAACCACTGAATTTCGGAATAAAATTTTGATTTTCGAACCGAAAATGTTATCTATAAAGTTATCCGAAAAACATTTAAAAAATGTTAATTATTTCCCAAATTCTTCGAATTTTTATTATCTTTCCTGCTATTATAAGCAACTACTAAAATAAGTATCAAAACACAGCGATGACTGCACATTAAATTAAAAATTAAAATTTTTTTCCGGTAAGCGCGCAATTTTTTTCGGGCGATAACCGATAAGAGAGACAGCAACCGATAAAAGACAAATAGCTTTGCTTATCTGTTCTCGATAATAATTACACCTCCATCATTTAAAAGATAATAATAAGACTCACTCAGTTTTGTACTTATTGGCTTGCTCTGTTTACCTTTAAAAGTAGCTTTAAAGAGCAAAACCGGAAATATCCTGTAATGGCCGAAGCAAATCTTCCTTACAATGCACTCAGGCACATTACCCGGAAATCCTCTGCAAATATTATCTTGTGTCCGGCAAAGGAAACATCTCTAGATTCTACATTCTAGATTCTAGAACTAACCGAAAGTTTACCTCTGTTTTAAGGATGCGCAAATCTAAAAAGGTACGGAAGCCTTGAATTTCTCTTAGCAGATGTTTCTGTGTACAATGTACATGCCAGATTAAGTTTTAACATTTAACTGAATGGTCAAAGTTTATGGAAGCGATAATCTGCCTATAATACGGATTAGTCTTGAAAAAACACCAAATTTGAGTGATTTTTAAATATTTTCATTTGTTTAAACATTTTGGAAAATGTTCGTGCATGGATCGATTTCATATTCTAAGGGACCGCTAATTGCATTGATCCAATTAATATTCTAAATGACTGCTACTTCATTCATATTCTAAATGACCGCTGCTTCATTCATATTCTGAATGATCGCTACTCCACTCATCAGCATCAATTAGTGCATTTTTTTCTGCATTGTCTGAAATATTGCCTTTTTTCTTTGCACTTGAGAGGTATAAAAAATTAGCAGTGAATCCAAAAAAATCTAAAAAGGTACGGAAACCTTGAATTTCTCTTAGCAGATGTTCCTGTGTACAATGTACATGCCGAGTGCATATGCAAGGCTGCTAATTCTCCCCGGTATTATTCCAATGAGAGCCAGATTTGTTTTTAACATTTAACTGAACGGTCACAGTTTTTGGAAGCTATAATCTGCCTATAATACGGATTAGTTTTTTAAAAAACATATCAAATTTGAGTGATTTTTAAAGATTTTCATTTGTTTAAACATTTTCATTTGTTTAAACATTTTGGAAAATGTGCATTTTTAGATGTTTTATTATCGGAAGTAAATGCAGGTCTTGGATACATTAACTTTAATGAATAGAATATTTTGACAAAAATAAAAAAGAGGAATGAACAAAGAAACATGAGAAGGCAAACAACCAAATCCCCTTCATTTCTTTTTTATTTCTTTCCTCTTTTTTTATTTTTTTCCAAAGAAACAAATTTTTTTGTTTTAAGGAATCGCAATAGGAATTTTGAATTTGATTTTAATCTAATTAAAATTTTTTAATTTTCAAATGAACTTTGGTGTTTAAAAAATGTTGCTACTTAAATTCCACTTGAAATTTGAATTATTTTGTTGAAAATTTAACAATTTGTTTAAAATTCATACATTTTGCTTGAAAATTTGTCTTCGGCTTGAAAATTTAACAATTTTATTCGAAATTTATTTTCTTTTTTGACTAACAATTTTTTGGAATTGAAATTTCAATTAATTTGTTGAACATTCATGTTTTTGGTTTAAAAATTCACTTCTTCCTGTAGAAAATTTTACATTGTTTATGAATGCAACTTTCTAGATACAGATTAATCTGTTTCGATGAAAATTAAATTTTTTCTTCAACATTTTCATTTCCAGGTTAAAAATTCATCTGTTTTGTGGAAAATTCGTGGTTTCGGCTTGAAAATTCAACAATTTAATAGAAAATTTTACTTTTCGGTTAAATATTCGTCAATTTTTTTTAAAAATCATACTTCTTGATTGAAAGTTCGTATTTTTTGGTCTGGTTAAGAATTAATCTTTCTTGGTGAACATTATTTTTTGTTTTGGTAAAAATCAACATTTTTGGGTCGGAAATTCAACTATTTAGTAGAAAATTTAACTTTTGGGTTAAAAATATAGGTATTTTGTTGAAAATTCAACAATTTGGTTAATTTTTTCTTTCTTCTTTGACTAAAAATTATGTTTAATTGAAAATTCCACTATTTTGTTGCAACTATCTGGTTTCAAGTTAATTCATTTCGGCGAAAGTTAAATTTTTTGTCAAAAATTCTCATTTTCAGGTTGAAAATTCAACTGTTTTATAGAAAATTCATAGTTGCGGCTCAAAAATTCAACTATTTTCTAAAAAATTTAACTTTTGGGTTGAAAATGTATGTATTTAATTGAAAATTTAACAATTTTGTTTAAAAATCATAGTTCTTGGTTGAAGCTTCGTCTCTTTGGCTTGAAAATTCAACAATTTGATTGTTTTTTTTTCTTTCTTGACTAAAAATTTTTGTAAATTGAAAATTCAACTATTTTGTTCAACATTCGTCTTTTTGGTTTAAAAATTCATCTCTTTCTGTAGAAATTTCACAATTTTTGGTTAAAAAAGCCACTGTCTGATTCAAAATTAATTTTTTTCGATGAAAATTAAATTTTTTGTTAAAAATTCTCATTTTCTTGTTGAAAATTCACCTGTTTATAGAAAATTCATAGTTGTGACTTGTGACTCAATAATTCAACAATTTAGTAGAGAATTTAACTTTTAGTTGGAAAATTCATCTCGTTCTGTAGAAATTTCACATTTTTGGTTAACAATGCAATTAACAAAAATATTCTTATTGAATTCAATTAGAATTAATTGATCTGGTTGAAAATTAATCTGTTTCGGCGAATTAGTTTTTTTGTTGAAAGTTCAATTTTTTGGCTTGAAAGTTTAATAATTTAGTAGAAAATTTAATTTTTGGTCGAAAATTTATGTATTTTGTTGAAAATTCCTCAACATTGTTCAAAAATCATACTTTTTGTTTGAAAATGCAACTAAATAAACTTTATTGTATTTTATTATACTTGATATCAGAATCAACTGTTTGGTACAAAATTCATTTGAGTTAATATATATATATAAATATATATATATATATTTATATATATTTATATATACCACCCATCTCACGGATGTGAGACGTGGCCATAGGTGTATTTTACCGCGGTTCTACTGGGGGCCATTGACATTTTTTCAAGATGGCAGTTGCTCTTAGTGGTACCCTGCGGTGGTTGTTTAACTTTGTTTTTAATTATATATAACTGAATGTATTTAAAGAAAAAATCCTGAGCTTCTTTTTAGTACAAAAAAAGAATACAAGAAACCTTAATTAAAAAAAAAGTCAAATTTTTTGAACCGCCGCAAACTGTATCGAACATATCCATATACGAACATACATAGCTTTTGCATACATCAGACATAATTAACTTATAGCCAGTAATCATAATAATTATAATAGTAATTATATATTATGTAAATAATTATATATTATATAAAAAATATATATTAATTATATAGCATATAATAAATGATATAGTAATTATAATAATTAAGCTTATAATCAACAATTATATTGTAGATTCTTCAAGCACTTGGGAATCATTTCTTGATACGAATTATTATGAGATGGTGTGAAACATCATTAAATTTGATTTAACACTGATTTTTTCCCTCGCTTGTCACTAGAAAGGATCAATATTTATTTGTAGCATTAAATGCAAAATATGACGCACGAAACTTTTCATTACGTCAATTTAATCGTGAATCTGGGTACGTTAATACCGCGATGCGTGCGACTCGGTCATTAAAGAGGTTGGAGGGTTCGAAATACACAAGGAAAAGAAGCAAGGCATGTTATCGATTAAATAAACTTTCCTGCTGTTAAAAAGCACCGAATGCTACAACAGACATTATATCTCCATGGGGGCAAAATTGGGAAGATATAATAATTAATAATAATTTGTAAGAAGAATTAACAAAAACACTGAAAACATTTTTTGGTTTAAGGGAAATACATTCATTGGCTCTCAGTTCAAGAAAAGTTTCTTTCATTAAAAACCATATTGCTCAAAATTTAAATTGTTAATAAACTTCCGAGTGAAGTTCCTGAAAATATTAATTACTTAATTCAGGGAAGCATTAATTGACTTAATGAAAAGAATATGGTGAGGGTTTTGAGACAAGTTAAGATGATCAGAATTATTGAAGTATTGTGGACACTACTTATTTCAATATAGGAATGAGTCCTGGAAGGGTTGAAGGACACGCGTATTTACGTCACGTATTCGTTCACTTGTCTTAATACAACAAAACAGACATTACCCGATGTGTCATTGAATTATTGTTGAGTCATTTCGGACCGGCATTAAGCACCGACATTCCAATCTCATTGAATGTGTTAAGATGATGCTTCATTCTAGTATGCTTTCAAGTACCGAATTTCACATTTAAAAGTTTGCAAATATTGTGCAAAATGTTTTTGAAAAAGTACGGGGACACGAGAAAAGGTCATACTTGAGTGTCTCAATAATTACTTTAGTACTTATGTTGAATTGTTTTGGAAAACTTCAAGCCTATGTAGAGCCTCCCAACTTGATTCGAAGCTGAGTTAGCATTCTTCGCTTTTATTTACTGCAGACGGCAAAGTTACAAATATTTTCGAATTTTTAAAATATAAGGAAAGATGATCAAGTTACACTCTGAAAAAAAATTGTCTCGAACCAAAAGAATGGTTTCTACATGAAATATTGGTTGGTCAAGCAACAATTGTTTGTCAATAGTCAGTTTTTCTAGGCATGTTCATTCCACTATACATTTTTTTTTACGAGGATTTCTAACGTTTGTGGAATGTGCTTGGTCGGGAATGCCGAGGAGAATATTTTTACGGCATGTTAAAGCTGGTTCCGAAATTGTGGGATATTTTAGATTTAGATACCTGTGCGTGTACATTTACCTGGAGTTTTCGAACGTAGGGTCTTGGGATTGTAAGGGAAGCGAACAGCTGGCTAGATAATTGCGCCGACGCGACGCGACGATATTAATGGTCCTGAAATTCGCCTCTGGGTTTCTCTCCTCGCACTTCCAGGTATATGATCTTGTACTTAGATACAGCTTCAAGAATACAATCTATACCTGATGCAGCAGATTCAGGTACATGCGAGCATACCTAGCATCTCCTTGCTCTTCTATTATCTAACGGAAAAAATCTGCAGATTTGCATATTTATGTAGGGGGTTCAAACGTCGACTTTCATCAATCTTCAATCATCCAAGGGTTTATGGTATCATAAATTACCCTATTAACCACATTTCTTTTGTCCATTTTCAAACTACAATTGCCAGCTGTGCATATAAAAATTATTTTAACACTTGAGGCATTGTATCGTCTGTTCAATGTTTGCTTTTTATTTTCATCGAAATTTTGATTTCAATTTTTCAGCTCATCTTCTTGCAAACTCTAGCAATGTTTCTGTTCTTTAAAGCGCGCTTTAAAGTGGATCATTTGTGGTTCAATTTTGTTTGAGAAATGATTAGATGTTCTTACAAAAATGAAGACGAAAACAAGCATCGTTCTTCTATCTGTGGATTGAGTATGGTATGCACTCCACATAACTGCTCTAAACACATTAGTTTCTTAAGAAACAGATGATGGCTGTTTTTTCTATACTTTGGGCAGAAAAAAAGCTATTATGAAACTGATGGTGTTTGTTGTTGGATCAAGTGAAACATTTTTCGTGTGTTTATTTTTGTAAACATGTTTTGAATGTAGCCCAGTAAAATAGCTTTATGATAGACGAGAAGATCGAAAGATTTGTCCACCTCTAACATTTGTTTGAGCTTTTTATTTTTGTTCAAAATGAAACTTTTTTTCTACTATCACCAAAATGTTTTGTTTTTTTCTGTTGTGAAGTAGAAATTTGTGTGTTGTGAAATAGAAAATATGTTCTTCTAACACAAGTTCCATTGAATATTACGTAACTCGTTAATGTGGAACGTCTAGACACTGTCGAGCAGACATTAAGGACATTAACACGAAATGGCGTTGTATTTGATTAAAGTGCCGGTGACCTTTGTTCTCAACTGAAAATTCCATCTTGTCAGTTTATGTTGTGCCGAAATATATATATGTAGTATAGAGGTGTGTTGCACTTGTGCATTCATCTTCTCACCTAATCCTAACAAATGACAAATCCTATGAATCCCCCGCCTGTAGCTGGGCACCTTATTGTATGCAGCATCCGAGAGGCAAGGTTCTCCATTCAGGTATTTTCTGAAAGTCGCCAATAGGGTACCGATATTTCATGATTTTGGGGAAATTTGTGTCAACATTATCATTGTGTTTGAGCTGTTCAATTTCTGAGAATCGTATAATGCCCACTGTGGTACAACTGTGATAGTGACCTGATACCGAAATCATAGTTTAGTTAGGTTTAGCTGAATACCTATAATGTTATAATCATGTACAGAGAACAAAAGTTTCATTTTGAACAAAGGAACGGCGTCCGAATGTACTGAAAGAAAGTTGAACCATGATTGGTTCTTATTGAGCAGTACGAATATTGAAAGCAATTCAACTGTTTCTTAGTGAGAAAGTAATCTGAAACGAAATAGAATTCCTAGTTTTTTCTGTGTTTGGAATTAAAATTTCAGCCTGAAGGAATCCACCAATAGTAATCGTCCATTAAAATTACGATAGCAGGGTTATACCCTGCTTACTCGGTGAAGAAGGTTTTGATGAAAAACTAAAATGAGAAACTAAAGCTGCTGATTTTCAATGTCACGATAGAGAGTTTGCATGCATTTTTTCTACCGTTTTATTTACAAGTTTATGATCTAATCTAAAGATTTGGTTAAAGCGCTTATTTTTTAATTTAATTGTAGCAGACTTCACACTCTTTCCCATTTTGCCCTTTTTTCTCGTTTTTTTTTTCGTTTAGAAGCAAACTCAATTAGTAGAACTCAATAAGCAAATCCAACTATTTTTCTTTATAAGTTAGCTCTTTAGTTAAAAATTCTACTATTATATTTTTAATTGAGAATTGGTCTTCTTGGTTAAAAATTTTATTTGGTTGAAAATTGTATTATTTTGTTGAAAATTCCACAATTTTGTTAAAGTTATCCCGTTTTGTTGAAAATTCGTATCTTCAGGCTGAAAATCAATATTTCCGGGTTGAAAATTCAAGTGTTTTATAGAAAGTTCAAGAATTTGTTTGAATTTTTTTTCTCGCAGGACTGAAAAGTCTTTCTTGTTGAAAATTCAACTCTTTTGTTAGAAACTCGTCTTTTTGGTTTGAAAGTTGATCTCTCGTTACAAATTTATTCTTTTTTGGTTCAAAATACAACTTTTTAGTTGAAAATTAATTCTTTTTGATTAGGATTCTATTATTTTGTTGAAAATTCTCATTTTTTTGGTTGAGTTGAACTGTTTTTGATTTAAATTTAAAATAATTTTTGGTTGGAATATCAACTATTAAATTTTTCTTTGAAAGTTCGTCTTTTTTCGGCGAAATTTCAACGGTTTTGTTGAAAATCCATTGTTTTGTTGAAAAGCCATTGTTTTGGGGTTGAAAATTTAATTATTTTGGTAGAAGATTCTACTTTTTTGTTGAAAATTAATTTTTCTTTATGAAAATTCAGATTTTAGGTTTGAAAATTCGTCTTTTTCGCTTGGAAATTCAACAATATGGTTTTAATTTATTTTCTGTTGAAAATTCGTCTTCTTGGTTTGAAGATTCATCTATTGTTAGGAATGTAATTATTCTGTTTTTTTCTGGTTGCAAATTAATCTCTTTTTTTGTTGACAATTCAAAAATTTTGATGTAAATTAAAAAGTTTTGTTGAAAATTGAACAATTCTGTTTCAAAAAGCGTAATTTTTGTGTAAAAATTCAGCTGTTGTTATAGAAAATATCAACTATTAAATTTTTCGTTGAAAGTTTTTCTTTTTTCGGCGAAAATTCAACTTTTTTGTTGAAAATTCAACAATGCGGTTAAAATTTGTTTTATTTTAGTACTAAAATTTAGGATTCAACTATTTTGTTGAAAATTCATCCGTTTTATTTGGAAATTCTACTGCTTTGTAGAAAATTCCTAATTTTTTTGAAAATTCAACTGTTTTATAGAAAACTCGTCGTTTTTGGTTGTTTTGGTAATTATTTATAAATCTTTGTAGAAATCCGTAAGTTTCTACAAAAAAACTAAAAAAATTGAGATTACCTTTTTTAGATTTTCATCATTTTTCTTGAAAACTTATTATTTTTCAAACATAATCATAATTATTTATTAAAAAGTCTTTCTATGATCATGTAAAAAAATGTTTTCTACTGGGACTTGCATATAATAATTATTTTTCGAGAAATTGTTTATAATTAGTTTGTGACTTATACAATACTTTGAATTTGAATAGAATTCTTTCGATTTTTTTTACCTCGAATTTTGTTATATTTGGAAAACGCGGAAAAGTCATAGAATTTTGAAAGCAGACATTTCTAGAAATCCGGAATTATTAACGTAAAATTCTTACAGAATCTATAAAAATATATAAATTGAATAACCGAAAATTCTTTGTAGTATCTATTTTCTATTTGTGTACACAAATACTTGTAAAATGACAGTTACTGATCCACACTTTGGAAGATGATACAATAAAGTTTGATATATCATAAACCTCATTCTTTGAGGGGAGAGCAATTTGCTTTGAAACTGCAGAGATGATACTGATTTGAATTGCAAAGCAACCAAAACTATTCTTAAATTCCAAGCATTACTTTTTTTTATGGCTGATATTTCGTAAGTTGACATATGACTGCAATAAACAGCACTCGACGAGAAAAAATCTTGGGGATTCTCTTCCATCGCGAGAGACACGCAAAGAATATGAATTTACGGAGGGGCAAAGTCGTAAACCAAACTTTGAGATTTTTAGATTTTAGATTTTACGAAATGAAAAGAACGAAAAGCAGTAATCTCTGCTTACAACTTTCACTTTCGGGATTTCCTTCAAACTTAATTTTACGGTCACTTAAACTTGTCGAGACTGATTAAAATTATTTTTCCTTCGAGGTTGAACAAAATTCATTAGAAGCTCTTAAATTAAAAAATAAATAGTAAAGCAGTGATTCCAACTTAGAATAACTGCAAAAGAAAAATTATAATTATCTGTTTATTTGAATTATTAATATTATTATTATTTAATAAAAATAACTAAGGAAGTTTTTATCTAGCCCTAAATGTTTATAATTGAAGAAATAATTTAGTTTTGAAAAATATTGGAGAGTCGAGTTTTGCCTTGAAAGAATTACAATAACAAGTATGAACAATTTTTTATTTATTGTGCCGAATGGTTTAATTTTAATTAAATACAATACCCGTCCGATTATTTTAATTTTCATCTTAAAAATATTCTTGAAACAACATTCAATCAAAAAATCTGTAACAAAATTTTAACCAATATTTACAATTAGTCTTATGAAAATTAGTTTTAAAATTCAACTGTTTGGTTAAAAATTTGTTTTTGGTTGAAGACTGATTTTTTTAGTTCAAAATTAATTTCTTTGGTTGAAAACGTAACTTTTGTTGAAAATTCGTCTATTGTAGGTTCAAAAATGTTTTTTCAAAACTGAAAATATATGTGTTCAATTTTTGGTTGAAAATGATCTGTTTTAGTTGAAAATTCAATGATTTAGATGTAAATTCGATTTTTATAGTTTTTTTGGTAAAAAATTAATCTTCTTGAATAAAAATTCATTTATTTGTTATTTTTCATTTCTTCGGTTAAAAATTCATCCATTTTGTTGAACTACCTTTTGTTTTTGGTTGAAAATTAATTTTTTTAACGGAAAATTTAACTATTCTATTGTTAAACAAAAGTTTAAATTTTTTAGTTCAGACTTCATGTGTTTTTAAGAAAATTCTTTTTTCTTTTGGTAGAAAATTAATCTTCTTGGTTAAATCTTCATCTTTTTGGTTAACTATTTATTCTTTTGTTGAAAATTCAACTATTTTGTTGAAAATTCTTTTTCCTTTTTTGGTTCAAAATTTAAATATTTGTGGAAAATTCGTTATTTTTTGTTGCAAAAAAAAAAAAAAAATTATATATATATATTTTTAAAGCTGAAAACGTAACTTCCATTTTTTTTTAAATTTATGTTTTGTAGTGGAAAATTCGACTTTCTTGTCAGAAAATAGTTTTGGTCAAAAATTCATCTTCATGTTTGAATTTTCATTTCTTTGGTTGAAAATTTAAAAAATTTGTTGAAATTTTTTTTTTCTCGTTTAAATTTAATTTTTTTAACTGGTAATTTAATTATTTCATTTTTGGGTAAAATTTAACTTTTTCAGTTTAAAGTTCATGTATTTTATTGAAAATTCTTATTTTTTTTTATAGAAACTTAATCTTTTTTTATTAAAAACTTATCTTTTTGGTTGAAACTTAATATTTTTGTTAAAAATTTAAGTATTTTGGTCAAAACTTTCTATTTTCCATTGAAAATTAATATTTTTAACTAAAATCTCAATTATTCTATTTTCAATTAAAAATGTATATTTTTTAGTTGAAAATTCATGAACCTGAAATGTCTTTTTTGATAGAAAAATAATTTTCTCCGTTGAGAATTCATCCTTAAGGATAGAAATTTAAGTAATTGGTTAAACATTTATTTTTATGGTTGACAATTTATCTTTTGTAGTTGAAAATTTAACTATCTGGTTGAAAATTCGATTTTTCTGGTAAAAAATTAATCTTTTTGGTTACAATTTTATTTTGGCTGTCTTTTCATTTCTTTGGTTAAAAATTTAACTATTTTGTTTAAAAAAAAATGTTTCTTAAAAATAAATTTTCTTTACTTGTAATTTAATTATTTCATTCTTGGGTAAAGTTGAACCTTTTCAGTTTAAAACTTATGTATTTTGTTGAAAATTCGTTTTTTTTTGTAGAAACTGTATTTTTTTGGTTGAAAAATATCTTTCTGCTTGAATCTTTATTTTTTGGTTAAAAATTGAACTATTTGATTAAAAATTCGTTTTTTTCTGTTAAAATTTAATCTTTTTGGTCCAAAAATTATTTCTTTGGTTGAAAATTGAAGTCATTGGTTATAAATTCATTTTTATGGTTGCAGATTTATCTGTTTAGTTAAAAAATAATTTGTTTGGATAAGAATTTTGTTTAATATTTTTTATTTAATATTGTTGATAATTTTTTATTTTTGGTTGAAAAATAAATCTTTTGGTTATCAATTCATCTTAATGGTTGACTTTTCATTTCTTTGGTTGAAAATTTAACTATTTTGTTGAAAAATCTTTTTTTTTTGTTAAAAAATAATTTTTTTAACTGGTACTAATTTAATTATTTAGTTTATGGGTAAAATAATCCTTCTGGTTTAATTTTTATTATTTTTTTTAAAATTTTACTATTTTCTTGAAAATTCGTTTTAGTTGAAACTTAATTTCTTTTCTGGTTGAAAATATTTTTTGTCATAATAAAAATTTAATTATTTCATTTTAGGTTAAAAGTAAACATTTTTAGATAACAATTTGCGTGTTTAGTTGAAAATTCGTATTTTTGGTCGAAAAATAATTTTTGTTTAATACAATACTTTTACTAGGACAAATTAAATTTTTGCTTGACTCCCCTCATCGAGAATCGAATTTTTTTAAATGGAAGGAATAGTATTAAAAAAGTGATTTCTTCAATTCAAAGAAGAAAAATGTGATTATTTAAAATTCAACGAGTTTCTACTTGGAATTAAATTAAAAGAAAGTTGAAGAAACGATTTCTTATATAAAAAAAAAAATTCCACTCGGTGTAGTTAGTTTCCATTTGTCAACCGAAGTCAATATCGATACTTTTTTTTTGGTTGGAAAGCATCAAAGAAGAATTTCCAACGGAAGTTTGCATGATGAAGTGGCTAGGCTGGCTGGGCTGGGGGGCAGATTTGGACATCCCTGAATAAGAATAAGAATGGCTAAACTGCATGTCTCGACATTAGCGTACGCATGCGTACACGTCGCATGTGTACTTCAAGGACTCGCATAGACAAAGGGCGTGGTGGTGGTGTGCGAGTGAGTCCCTTTCCAAGGGTCGCGGCTCCTCCTGAGAGCCATTTATTTTCGGGCGCAAACCTGCAATATGTGTGCGCAGGGTCTTGGACTAGCGACTAGTCCAAGACCTTGCGCACACATATTGCTCGGTAGAGAGGGCCCTGATTGCCATACTATTATATGGTAATTCGAGTCTGCATATATTTCTCCCATTTCTTTCCTCTTCTTATTTTCTCTCCTCTCCTCTCCTCTCTTCTCTTCTTTTCTCTTTCTCTCCTCCTCTCTTCTCTTCTCTCCTCTCTCCTTCTGCTCTCCTCTCAGGACGGTGTCCTTGGTTTGAGTAATTTGAACCACCGCTTTATGGGCTTTCCCGTAAACATGTGTCGGCAAAATGCACTTGCATCCTCCTTTCCTGTTTTCTGGCCGACATACGTTCAAACCGGGGTGGGTTGCTTCAGCTTAGTCACGCTGCTGCGGAATGTATTTCTAATGTTTTCTGCATCTTTGCTTTTAAAAGCATTCTTCAAGGATGCAGATTCCCCACTTTCTTGTATTTACATATTTTCCAGTTTCTTTGAAAACCTATTTCATCTTTCGTGCAGAATTAATCTTTTTTTAATTCTAAATTATTTGGTTGACAAATTATCTATTTTTTTTTGAAAAGTCATCTTTTGTGGTAGAAGATTAATCTTCCAAGTTGAAAATTTACGTTTTTCGTCAAAAATTAGGGAACATTTTTAAAAATTGAAATATTTGGGTAAAAGTTAAATTCTGTTGTAAAAAATTTCCTTTTTGTTGAAGATTCATCATTTTAGTTAAAGTCATCACTTGTTTTGACTGTTTTGAAGAATATTAATCGTTTATGGTAGAAAATTAATCTCTCTAGTTCAAAATTCGTGTTTTTCGTTAAAAAGTTAAATTTGTTAAAGAAAATCATTGGTTTTGGTGAACATTTTTTTAAATTATAAAATGGAACTATTCGGTTAAATTTTGAACTCTGTTGTTGAATTTTGAACTATTTGGTTCAAAATTCGTTTTTTTATTGAAAATTAATTTTTTTAAACTAAAAATTAAACTGTTTTATTTTTGGATTGAAAATTTATTTTTTGGTTAACAATTCATCGATTTTTGTGAGAATCTTTTTTGATTAAAAATTGAATTATTTGCTTAAAAGTTGAACATTGCTGTAAAAAAAATGATTTTTGTTGTTGAACATTCATCATTTTAGTTGAATAGTCACCAGTTTGGTTCAAAATTAGTTTTTTTCTTTAATTAAAAATTAAATTATTATATTTTTGGATGAAAATTTATCTTTTTCATTTGAAAATTCGTCTCTTGTGGTCGAAAATTAAACTGTTTTTTTGAGAATTCTTATTTTTGAATTGAAAATTCATATTTTTTGGTTGATAATTCATCTTTTTTGGTAGAAAATTAATCTTCTTGGTTGAAAATTGATCTTTTTGGTTGCAATTTTCAATTTGGTGAACAATTCATCGATTTTTGTGGAAAATATTTTTTGATTAAAAATTGAACTTTGCGGTTAAAAAGCGAGGTTAAAGGTGAACTTTGTTGTAAAAATTAATTTTATTGGTTTCAGATTAATCTTTTTAGTTTAATAATCGTCACATTGGTTAAAAATTTTACTATTTAGTTCAAAATTTGTTTTTTTTTTACTGAAAATTAATTTTTTCAATTAAAAATTGAACTATACCATTTTTAGATGAAAATTTATCTTTTTTATTTAAAAATTCATGTATCTTGTTAAAAATTTGTCTTTTGTGGTCGAAAATTAAACTGATTTTCTCATTGTTTTGTTGAAGATTCATATTTTTGGATTGAAAATCCATATTTTCGGGTTGAAAATTCAATTCCTTGTAGAAGATTCATCTTTTTTGGTAGAAAATTAATCTTCTTGGTTGTGAATTCATATTTTTGGTTGTAAATTTTAATTTGGATTTCAATTAAACCTTTTTTGTGGAAATTTCATTTTTTTTTGTTAAAAATTAAACTTTTTGCTTAAAAATTAATCCTCATGGTTAAGCATTCAACTATTTTGTTGATATTTTTTTTTCTTTCTTGAAAATTGAACTATTTTTTTAAATTCCTTGTATTGATCTCAGAATTATTTATTTAAGTTGAAAATTGAACTATTTTATTTTTTGATGAAAATTTGTATTTTTTATTTAAAAATTCATGTATTTTATTGCGAGTTCGTCTTTTTTGGATTGAAAATTCGTCCTTTTTTTATTGAAAACCGATATTTTCGGATTGAAAATTCAACTCCTGTGTAGAAAATTAATCTTCTTTGGTAGAAAATTATTCTTCATGGTTGAAGATTCACCTTTTTTGGTTGAAAATTCAAATTAGTTTGAAAATTCATCTATTTCGGTCAATTTTTAATTATTTTTTGGTTAAAAATGGAACTTTTTGATTTAAAATTAAACTGTTTTGGTTGAGGATTCAACTAATTTGTTAAAAATCCATTTTTTATTGATTAAAATTAAACTATTTGGTTCAAAGTTCAACTACGTTGTAAAAAATGAAATTTTTCGGTGAAGATTCATAATTTTAATTGAGAAATCATCTTTCTGGTTGAAAATTGAACTATTTTGTTAAAATTTCGTTTTTATTGTGG
>CAKNXH010002061.1:76936-90074 GCA_932178445.1 Andricus quercusramuli | reverse complement strand
TTTTTTGGTTAAAAATGGAACTTTTTGATTTAAAATTAAACTGTTTTGGTTGAGGATTCATCTATTTTGTTAAAAATCCATTTTTTATTGATGAAAATTGAACTATTTGGTTAAAATTTGAACTACGTTGTAAAAAATGAAAATTTTTGTTAATGGTTCATCATTTTAGTTGAAAAATCATCTTTCTGGTTGAAAATTGAACTATTTTGTTAACAATTCGTTTTGTTTTGGTTAAAAATTCGTTTTTATTTTGGTTGAAAATTAATTTTTTAACTGAAAATTTAACTATTTTGTTTTTGAATTAATATTTATCTTTTTTATTTGAAAATTCATGTGTGTTGTTAAAAACACGTCTTTTTTGTAGAAATTTCAACATCTTGGTTCAGATTGCAACTGAAAATTTTACTGTTCCATTTTTCGATCGAAATTTACTTTTTTTTTTAAATGCAAATATTCAATTGAAAATAAATTTCTTTAATATGTTAGTCACATATTGTTAAATTTTGATTAGTAATAATTTTTTCAATTGTCAAGTAAAAATGGTTCATATTTGAAAAATTTACATCTACAGTTAATAATAAATAATTTATTAAGTATCAAACGCTAGTAATTTTAAATTGCCTAAACACTAAAACCAGTATTTATTTATAAATTTTGAAATGTAGAAAGTTTCTTCATTTTAAGAAAAAATATTAGAGTATAGTAAAAACTGAGCTTAAATTTGAGGAACTCTTAACAGCTTTTTTGTAGTTTTTGAAAATTGTTTAAATTATGGAACTTGTTAAATTTGTGTTCAATCGAAAAAGGTCATCAAAATAAATACAAATAAAATAATATATATTTTTCAATTTATAGCTCCATCTAGTCTGAAAAAGACATTATAAATTTCTGTTATTCTTCTGTTATATACGTTATATTCTTCTGTTATATACGGATTTTTAAATAATGGTTATAATATTTCTAACATAATGACAATGTTCATTCAAATTTAAACTAAAGAAAATCCACCTCCACATTCTTCTTCTCCTCCACATCCTTCTTCTCCGCATCCTTCTCCGCATCCTTCTCCACATCCTTCTCCTCGTCCTCCTCCACATTCTTCTTCTCCTCCACATCCTCCTTCTCCTCCTCCTCCACATTCTTCTCCACATTCTTCTCCTCCACATTCTTCTTCTCCTCCGCATCCTCCTCCATATCCTCCTTCTCCTCCACATCCTTCTCCACATCCTTCTCCTCCTCGCCCTCCTCCTCCACATTCTTCTTCTCCGTCACATCTTTCTCCTCCTCGTCCTCCTCCTCCACATCCTTTTCCTTCTAATCCACATCCTCCTCTTCAAATTTAAAAAAGTTAAATTAATTGTGTTAGTTAAAAAGAGCTTTAACTATATAAAAAAGGGGAAGGTTTTCGAGAATAGGGGAAAGACTGTGAACCCTGTAATGGGTCTATTATTGATGATAACAGTAATTACAGCAATTGAAGTACATTTATAAGGAATTTCGAGAATTAGAGAGCCTAGAGCAATCCGCCCGAAGGAAGAACCCCCGAATTCCGTATCGATCGTCGAACCTAGTAACCATACGAGTTTTGGTGTGTGTTACGGCTGAGTATGAGTACTTACTCGTACGTATGTAGTAGGTACATGACTGTACATATAGTACAACATTCACCAGATAGGAATATCCGGAATGGATCGGGAAGAGTCAAGATTGGGGCCGTTATTGGAATGCTGCGAATTCTAGGTGTGGCCACCTGCAGGGGTGTCGACAACTACTTTTTTTTTTTTTTTTTTTTTCCAAGCAATTAAACCTTGTCGCGAATCTTTTCGATCTGCATCTCATTTCTGACCCATCTCATCGAATGATGACCTCTCTCGGTGAAAGACACCTTGCCGAAATAACAGCCGAATCTTGCGATTTTTTCAATGTATGTAGAATTTTTAATGCGAATGAACAGTTGCAAATTAGCATATTTAAATGTTAATTTCGCGAATAGATGCGCTGAGGAAAAAATAGTGTTGGGTCATTCGAATACTTTAGTGCGCGGTATAAAACTTTTTATTAAGATTAATAAATTAAATGAAGATTACTGTTAGCTAAAACCTCATTCCCGCTGAATTTCTCGGAATAACATTTTTCTGTGATTATTAAATTTTAATCTAAATTACTTTATAATTACTTGTTCATTATTTAATAATTATTTCATTATTTCGATGTAATTACAACGTTTTATTTTCGCTAATTACAGCTGAATTGTCACCGGACAATCACAAAATAATTACACGATGGTGGAATTACTTTATAATTGTAGAGACTGTTTCGTGATTGCTTTATCATTAAATCGCTTTTATTTTTTTTTTAATAAAAAAAAACTATTTCAATCAATTTTGAACCATCGCTGCTGTTCTGCGGAAGTTCAAATTTAAGGAAAATTGTCTGGAAAACCCTCTCAAAATTTTTTCACAAAATAGGGAAATAAATTATTTTGAATTGAATTAATGCAGATACCATATCGAAATATATATTTTAATTTTCAATCTACAAAGATTAATGTGCAAATGAATGGTCGAATTAAAAAAAAATCGAATTTCAAATAGAAAAAAAATAGAATAATTAAATTGTCAGTTAACAAAAATTAATTTTAAAAAAATGCAGCAGAATAGTTAAATTTTCGACTAAAGCGAGGACTTCTCAACTAAAATGATTAATTTTTGACAATAAAAAAAATTAATGTTTAACAAAGTAGCTATTAGGTCCGAAAAAATGTAGAAAATTAAGGTCAATTTTCAACCAAAAAAATGAATTTTTACCCCAGAATATAAATTTTTTATCAATGAAAATCAATTTTCAACAAAATACAAGATTTTTTCATCGAAAACAAAATTAATAAAAAAAAATGTTTTCAATAAAATAGTTAAATTTTCAACCAGATGAATTTTCAACTAAAATGAGGAATCATTATTTTAAAAAAATTAAGTTTTAATAAAGCTGTCCAACTTTCAACCAAAACAGTTTATTTTTTAACGAAAAAGTTGCATTTTCAACCAAAAAATATCAATTTTCTACAAGTGGTTATATTCTGAACCCGAAAATATGAATATTCAACAAAATACATGAATTTTCAACAAAAATGTTGAATTTTTAATTAAAACAGATTAATAATCAACCAGAAAATCGAATTTTCAATAAAATAGTTAAATTTTCACCCAATCAGATCAATTAAAAAAAAATAAAAATAATTTTCAACCAAATAGTCAAATTTTCCATCAAGCAGATTATTTTTCAACGAAAATGATGAATGATTAACCAAAATAATGAATTTTTGACCAAGTATTTGAATTAAAAAAAAAAATAATTTTCGCCAAAAATTAATTTTTTATCAAAAAAAGGTAGTTTCAATAAAATATATGAATTTTCAACCGATTAGTTAAATTTGTAACTAAAAAAAATTTCAATGAAAAATATTTAAATTTTATCTTAAAAAAAAAATTAATTTCTAGCCACAAAAACAATGAATTTTCAACTGAAATTACGAAGCTTGAATTAAAAAAAAAAGATTATTTAATAAAGCAGTTAAAATTTCGTCTAAGTAGTAAAATTTTCAATAAAAAAAGATGAATTCTAAAAAAAATGTTTTATTTGATATTTCAGTTGAATTTAACCAAAAACAAGAATTTTCAGCCAAAATGATTTATTTTCTACAAATAAAGACGAGTTTAGAACAAAATAATTGAAAGCTTAAACAAATAGTTGAATTTTCAAATAAAAAAATAAAAAATGTAAAAGCTAAATTTTCAGTTAAAAAAATTAATTTTCACCCATTAAGAAAACGACTTTTCAATAAGGCTTTCAACAAGGTTTCTATTTTTTAATTTTACATTATTAAAAATTTGATAAATTGATGAATTAAAAAATTTTTATTTTGATGTTTATGTTTTAATTTTTTAACTTTCAAAACGCCTGCAACTTTTGTGTGGTACGTAGTTCGTAACCGAAAAAGGATTTAAAAAAATTTTAATTTAATTAAAAATTAAAAATTTTAAATTCAAAATTTTAAATTTAAATTCCGAGAATTTTTTGAATTTCTATTATTGGTTGATGAAATGCAATAACTTAACGAGGTTATGGAAAAATCCTGGCAGTCATTAGTAGTTGTGCAGTGTACGATAACAGCTTGAGTGCCGTAATAAAAAAATCATAGCCTGTCGATTCTTAATGTCGGATTGGCTGTACTTTCAACAAGTTTTAATTACACGCATTCACCTTATCAAGGAATATTTCAAATTTTTCGAACAGTCTCAGAAATACTAAAAAATTATTAAAATCTTATTCTAAAGCTTTTTTTTTACGAGAAAATACTTCCCCTATTGTACGATACTCAGTGCAAACTCGTTGTAGCCATGAAACCGGAAGTGGGTTGGAAGTGGTGGCTCATTATACTATTTGGATGATCGTCATTCAGTTACTCGAAGGGCTTCCTGCTCATGTCCTATCTGCATAAAAAGAGAATAGGCAACAATTTCAATAATTGGTTAACGCTCGCATGTATAGTGGCATTCCTGGTTCGAATCCGGGTAGAGGCAGATTTTTTTTTCTTGTTTTTCCAAGAATAATAGACCAGTAATTGACACTATTTAATATTTAACATTATACTCAACATATTATGTTGGATATAAAATAGTTAATTTCCAGAAATGGAATCTCTGCAAGGAGAAAATTAGAATCTTGTTATTAAATTCGTTTTTTGCAATTAGTATTTATTTTTGGTATATCGAATTTCAAATAAAGTACCTCGCGGTATCGGTTTCTCATTGCAGCTGAAAATAGCATTTCATTATAGATAGGAGTAGCTTCGGCTTATAGTAAGTAGATTAATCGTCCTCTCCCGATCGATCGATCGATAGCTTGAAATTTATTCAGGAATAGAGGTTCATTCATGCGATTCTATAAAATTTTGTTTCACATGAAGTCTGATAAAAAAACGGTGTTTTTGAAAATTCTATTTTTAATCGCTATTCAAAGCCGATTTTGAAAACCCGTGAAATTTTAATATTATAATATTAATTATTTTAATATTAAGATACTTAATATCTAGGAAACATATTTTTATTTTTTATTTCCACTGAAAATTAAATTTTTTATTGCAATCCGCAGCCAAGACTGCTACAATTTTAGGTTAGGAGCACTTTGAATTTGTCAACTTCCACATCAATTTTCTCGAAGCTTAATAATAATTTCCGAGCCTTAATAAAAATTCCCGAACCTTAATAAGAATTCCCGAACCTTAATAAGAATTCCCAGAAAATAAAATCCTCGGCAGTTGATAATATTACCGAATTTAAAACTTCCGGAAACAATAATGAAATATTTGATCACAGAAAATTTTGTTTGAATGTTTAATTTGAAAAAAAATTGTATTTAAAATAACAATTAAAAAAAAATACTTTGAACAAAAAAATCTTCTCTGATTTAAATATTTAATTGTTGTTTTTTCATCAATAATTAAATAATATTGGTCAGGAAACCATTTTTTCAATTCTTTAGATTCGGGAATTTTATTGTTCGGGAATTTTCCAATTTGGGATTTCAATATTTCGCAAATTTGATAATTTTAGGAATTTTCTATTGCCGAAGTATAAAAATCTGGAATCTAAAAATTCCCGAAAGTAATATCTCGAAATTTATTTTTGTTTTAAATTAAAAATTTGAATTTTGAAAACGGTTTTTGTATTTTTTGTTGGAAAATATTATGCATGTTTTAAAACAACATTTTCATCCAGAAATATATTTTTTTTAATTATTATTTTTAATTTAAGGAATTATTGAATTAAATTATTAATAATTAAAAAGCTTTAAACATTAAAAAATTGTTTTCGTTTAAAAAAATTTGATTATTATATTTTTAATAAATAACATTCAATCAACTACATTTTTTTTTAATTTGTTAAACCAAGGAATTTTCTAGTTGGGATATTTTATAATTCGTCAATTTTCTATCGGCAATTTTATTATTGGGCCGACTGAAAAATCGCGAAAAATAAAATTCCCGAAACTGTAAAATTACCAAATTGAAAAATTCCCGAATAATAAAATTAACAAATAATAATATTTCCGAATCGGAAAATCTCTAAATAATGAAAGTTCCGAACGGTTTATAATATTTTATAATATTTATGTTTTAAAAATTTAATAAATATACAATAATGAAATATTTTTACCAAAGAAATGTTTTTTTATTGTTTAAAGTTTTTAAAATTATTTTTTGAATTCAAAATAATTCGGGAATTTTCAAATTCTGTAATATTATAAACTGTCTGGAAGTTAATTACTCGGGAATTTTTCAATTTGGGATTTTTATATTTTGGCAATTTTATAATTTCGGGAATTTTATTATTCAGTAGATTTGTTCTTTTGGAATTTTCCAATTCGGGAATATTACAGATTTGGGAATTTCATTTTTCGAAAAATTTCAGTCGCCCCTTTCTATTTAAAATATTTTATTTTTCGGATATTTTATAGTGTCGGGAGTTTTACCTTGGCGAAAGTATCGGATACGAATTCCTTTCGAGCGAATCCAAAGTCATCCGAATTAATCCGGAATTTGTATCCGATCCAATCCGAGTTAATTCGAACCAATTCGAAAAAAATTTTAGATTTCGTTCGATCCAAATCGGCCAAAAATTAATTCGAGTCATTCCGTTTCAATCCGAAAAAATCCTAACCAAATTTTCAATCCGAATGAATCCGAACTCGGATTGACCTAAAGTGATTTTCAATCCGAATGAATCCTATTCAATCCGAACTCGGATTAATTCGGATTGAAAATTCAGTGTATTTCAATTCGAGTTCGGATTGATTCGGATTCATTTGGATTGAAACTTTGGTTTGGATTGGTTCGTTTTGGAGTTCGGATTGAACCGGATTGACTCGGATTAATTTTTAAACGATTTGGGTCAAACGAAATGTAGACCTTTTTTCGGATTGTTTCGAATTGACTCGGATTGGTCCGAATTGACTCGGATTGGTTCGGATACAGATTCCGGAATGATTCGGATTGGTTCGGAAAGAATTTCTATCCGATACTATCGCCATGGAATTTTCAAAATTTTTTAGTGGTTCTAAATTATTTTAAAACTTTAAATATTTTAAAATTGGTCTATTAATTAATTTTGAAATTGTTTATAGTTATATTGTTAGGAAATAAAAATCCAGGGAGTTAATGGAATCCTTGAATTAATTTTTCGATTTGGGTGTTCCATTATTCTGAGAAGTTGGACAGTAAAGTTGGAGTGAGTCACAATGACTTATTTTTCGTCATCTAATCCCTCGTCGGATTACTATTTATTCGTCTATACAATTACACATATAATTATATACGCCTGTCTCCTATGTAAGCATTTACACACGTGTTCGTAAACTCTTTCGTCGCACGCGCGAGGCCTGAATTCAAATGCATTAATTTGTTCCAAGCGTAAAAAAAGTTTCCCTAGCTTCTGATCGAAAAAAAATCGAAAAAAATAATTAAGACTAATTCACACTTTAAACCTAAATCAGTCAAAATTTGACTGAATAAATCAATCAAACATTTGTTGACTGAAAAATCAGTAATTTACTGACAACAGTCCTTTTAACAGATCAATCAGTCAATTTTATTCACTGAATCAAAGAGATAGTTACTGATTGCGTAATTCAAAATAACTGAATCGTGACTGAAACGACTGATTACTGGTTTAACCAGTCAAAATTTGATTCAATAAATGAAGCATACTTTGACTGGAAAATCAAACATACCTACTGAGAAAACAGTCGGTTTAACATGTAAATCAGTCAGTATTACTGGCTGAAAATATTTACATGAAATTACTGATTTAATTAGAGAAAGTTACTGAGTGTGTAATTCAAAATGACTGAAACAGCTGATAACTGATTAAGTCAGTCAAAGTTTTATTCAATAAATTAATAAAGCTGACTGCCAAATCAGTAATATCTAATCGCAAAACAGTAGTTACTGATTACGTAATTAAAAATGACTTGTTTATGACGGAAATGACTGATTACTGATTAAATAAGTCAAAATTTGACTGACAAAATTAAGCAATCATGCCTTGACTAGAAAATCAGTAATATCTACTGTCAAAACAGTCGCTTTAACAGGTAAATCAGTCAATATTGCAAACTGATTCAATCAATTTAAAAAAATTAGTCTTGTTAATTGAAAATTGACCTTTTCCATTTTTTGTTGAAAATTGATATTTTTCAGTCGAAAATTCACCTACTTGGCTGACACTTCGACTGTTTTTTTATTTAAAATTGAAATATTTTTTGGTGGAAATATCAACTATAATCATTTTTGTTAAGAATTCATATTTGTTTATTGAAAATTTTACTACTTTGAAAGCTGAATTTGAAAATTTAAAGAATTTTTTAATATTGGATTTCTAACCGCTTATTATTTAAATGTCAGCAAATAAAAATTCATAAACGTCAAAATTAATTTCTTTGACGTTTAATTGAACTATTTGATTGAAATTTTTTTTTTGTTGGTTGAAAATTAATTTTTTTGACTGAAAACTGTACTTTTCCATTTTTTGGCAAAAATTGGTCTTTTTAATTGCACATATAATTTTTTGGTTAAAAATTCTTGTCTGTTTTTTAAATTCGTGTTTATTGATTGAAAATTAATCTTTTTTATTTTTACGTTTAACTTTTTGGTTAAAAATTCTGGTATTTTTTTGAAAATTCATGTTTTTTTTAAATAGAAAATTAATTTTTTTGGTCGAAAGTTCATCTGTTTTTGTTAAAAGTTGACTTTGATAAAAATTCATAATTTTAGTTGAAAATTAGTTGTTTTGTGGTTGAAAATTAATTTTTTTAACTGAAAATCTAACTGTTCCATTTGTAGTTGTAAATTGATCTTCTTTAGTTGAAAATTCAACAATTTGGTGGAAATTTTAACTTTTTTAACATTAAAAATTGCAATATTTCTTGGTAGAAACATCAGCTTTTACAAGTTTTGTTAAGAATTTGTATTTTTTCATTCAAAATTTTGCTTGATTGAGGAAAACTGAATTCAAAACTTAAAAAAATTTGTTTAATAATTGATTTTTAAATCGTTTATATTTCAAATATTAGGAAATAAAAATCCAGAGACGTGAACGTGGTTGAAAATATTTATCTTCTTCGTTAAAAATTCAAAAATTTGGTTAAACATTTTTTTTTGTTGTTGAAAATTTATCTGCTTGGTTGAAAAGTCAGTTTTTGGAGGATAATTCAATTATTTTACTGACATTTTTTTATTATTTTTTTTTTTCACTGAAAACTTGACTGTTCCAGTTTTCGTTAAAAATGTATCCACTTTAGTTGAAAATATTTCGCTTTGGTTGAAAATTCATGTATTCTATTAAAAATTCGTCTTTTTGTAGAAAATTAATCTTCTTGATAGAAAATTAATTTCTCTGGTTGAAAATTAATCTCTTTGGTTAAAAATTCTTCTTTTTAACTAGAAAATTAATCTTCTTGGTTAAAAATTAATTTCTTTGATAGGAAATTTGAAAATTTTGTTGAAAATTCCTATTTTTCAACTGAAAATCCAAGTATTCTATTTTTGGTTAAAAATTTATCTTTCTCAGTTGGAAATTCAACTATCTGGTGGAAAATTCTTCTTTTTTAGTAGGAAATCAATGATTTGTTAATCATTCATTCTTTTGGTTAAGGATTCATCAATTTAGTTGAAGATTCATTTTTTTAATGCAAAATTCAACTATTTTAAAAATTCGTTCTTTTGTCATAGACAATTATTCTTCTTGGTTGAAAATTCATCTTTTTTGGTTGAAAATTCAACTACTTGTTTGCAAATTGAACAGCTTTGTTGAAAATTCTTTTTTTCGAAATTCCGCAGATCGGATAATTTAAAATGACTGATTATACCAGTGAGTCGAATTGATTCATTTGAAAAGTCACTTTTAACTGATTTGTTAGTATAAAAACAGTTTGATCGATTTAAATTCGATTTATTGTGCACATCAGAGAGTGATATGAAAATAAAAGATTTTCAAGATAATCTGACTTTTATAACCTTCGAGTATGTTCGAACGATTGCAAATGCATGTGTTCCAGCATCCATCCACATCCTTCGAATTGTTGAAATTTATGTTGCATTCAAATTCTCTTTCTGAAAATGCATAAATAGCAGATGGCAGATTCGCTTTGTGTCAGTAAACGTCGTTCTTTTCGCTTCTTATCGTCGTTGAATCGGTGCTGACGACAAAACAAAAAAGGCACTGCGTATTTCTCCATTACAGCAAAAAAGGCTCTGCATTACATATGTACACTACTGTTCAAAATTGTGTGTCCACTTTGCAAAAAATTGAGTTGGAAAGATTTTTTGTTAGACTGCTAGAAAGCCTTTTAAATTCCGCGTCGATTGAGCCCCATTTGAAGTATTTGCGATAAATAGGGGCCGAGATAGCCTATTTTCCCTTTTTGACCAATTCTCGATTCTTAACTTCCACTCTCTGCATGCTTTCGGAAAATCAATGGAGAACATTGAAACTTCTCTAAATTAAAGTTAAGAATCCCCTTTTCAAAATGAGACCGGTCAAGCTGCAGTCGAGCAGTATTTTCCCATGCTCGACCCCTGCGTGACCGGCCGGTTTTCTTCTTGGGGACGCCTGCACATTATTGATGATAATTCGAGAACCATTTAATATTTTCTTGTGATCTTGGTCTCATTTCAGAAAGGAGATTTCAAACCTAAATTGAGCTGAGTTACAATTTTTTCGATTCATTTCCATAGAGTCTGCAGGGAGTGGAAGTTGAGAATCGAAAATTGGCCAACAACGGAAAATGCGTCGGACATGCTCTCTCGGTCCCTATTTGTCCAAAATAGTTCAAATAGGGTTCAATCGACGCGGAATTTAAAAGGCTTTCCAACTGTTTAAAAATTGTTTTCAAAATTTCAAACAAATTTGAATTTCTTGCAGAGTTAGTCACTTTCTCTGACAATTTTGACCGGGAGTGTATTTGACGATTTTGATGTGTTAATAATAAATTTATTATTCCAGAAAGGGGAAGAATTTGGTGGCGGGGCGTGAGGAAAGAAACAGGAACGAAGAGGGTGTGAAAGTGACTCGTATCAGGAGAAGAAAAAGGGTATGATAAGGAAGAAGATAAGCGCAGGAGTCGAATCGGGCCCGTTGGTATTTGGAAATCGAAGGGTGAAAGGAAGGAGGAACAAACGTTCGATCCCTCGAAATTCCCATTATCGGATGCCGGAATGACGCGTCGATTTCATCGGGGAAAAGCAGCTCATGCAAAAAGTCTGGTTAGTACGAGGAGACTCATGTGATATTGGAGAGGAAGACCCCAAACACCAGGAACGAAGCCGAGGAACAAACGAACCGATCATCGATCCAACAACTGACTAGGTAACCAAATACCACCCCTTTCAGCTATCGGCTTTTGTCACCCTTCTCTACGTGAAAGCCCGAATTCATTTAATTTCACCCCGAATCAGATTGACTCAACTTTTTTTTTAACAGACATACAACCCTTCGCAACTTTGTTTTGGGTTTATACTCATCGCAGTAATGGGTCGTTACAAAACTTATAATATGATGCAGTACAAAAAAAAAAAATTTGCAAAAAATGCCGGCAGCAGGAATTGAACCCGGACTTTCCGGTTACGAATTCGAGCGCTATCGCCTAATGTAAACCAGAGGTTCGATTATAAAAATTGGCGACAAAAAATTTTCTCCTTAGTCTTCACGACTATCCATAAAATGAAATAAATTAAAATAAATTTAAAAAAATAAATTTTTGAGGACAGATTAATTACCTGAGGTCTTCACTAAAGTCGGACAGTAATTTTTTAAAATGTTTGTTTATTCTTTTACTTTTCCTGTTTTGGTTGAAAATGTATATTTTTCAGTCAAAAATTCAACTATTTGGTTAAAAATTAATTTATTTTGTTGAAAATGAATCTGCTTTCGTTATGGATTCCAATTTTTTTTGGGTTTAAATGACAACTGTTACATTTTCCTTTGAATTTTCAGCTTTTTTCGTTGAAAATTAAATTAACTTTTTGAAAGTGGAACTTTTTTGTTAAGAATACAGTTTTTTTTTGGTTGAAGATTCATTATTTTAGTGGAAAATCCCTCTCTTTAGTTAAAAATTCGTTGTTTTTTCAGTGGAAAATTAATCTGCTTTGGTAAAAAACTGGTCTTCTAAACAAAAAATTAATCTTTTGTGTTTGGAAATTCAACTACTTCGTTGAAATAATTTTTTCTTCTCTTGAAAAAGTAACTCTTTTGTTGAAAATTCTTTTGTTTTTTTTTGTATTAAAAATTATTTTTTTCGGCTTAGTTCAGAATTAATTTTTTACAAAAAAAATAGCTTCTCCAGTTTTTGTTGAAAATTGACCTGTTTCAGTTGATAATTTTGCTATTTGGTTAAAAATTTGACTTTTCTTGGTAGAAAATTTATTCTTTTTTTAGAGTTCTTTTTTGTTTGTTTGAATGTTCAACCATTATATTGAAAACTTGTGTATTTTGGTAGAAAATTTTTTTGTTTTGTTTGAATATTGACCTTTTTGGTTTAAAATTTAACTATTTGATTTAAAAAAAAAGTTTCCTTTGGTTTAAAATATAATTATTTTATTGAAAATTCCTGTTTTTTGGTTGAAAGTTAGCTGTTATTTTTTTAGTTGAAAATTTATTTCTTGTCTGAAAATTTCGGTTGTTTTATTTTTTGTTGAAAATTGATCTGTTTTAGTTAAGAATTCTGATATTTTGTTGAAAATTCGATTTTTTTGGTAGACATTTGATCCTTTAAAAAATTTTTTTTTTGTTTTGTTTGAAAATCTAACTATTAGATTGAAAATTCATGTATTTTGATAGAAAACTAATATTTTTGTTTGAAAATTGATCTTTTTGTTTTAAAATTTAATTATTTGGTAAAAAATTCTTTATTTGTAAAGATAACTCTTTTTTGAAAATTCTAGTTTTTTTTTTAGTTGAAAAATAATTTTTTGACTGCAAATTTAGCTGCTTTATTTTTGGTAGAAAATTGAACTTTTTGTTTCGTTTGAAAATTTAACTATTACATTGAAAATTCGTGTATTTTGGTAGAAAATTAATATTTT
>CAKNXH010002061.1:54267-71936 GCA_932178445.1 Andricus quercusramuli | reverse complement strand
AACTACTTAGTAGAAGGTAGAACTATACTTTATTATAAATGGATTTTTTTTTTCTTGAAGATTTATCATTTTAGTTAAAAATATGTCCCTTTGGTTGAAAATTCAACCGTTTAGTTAAAAATTCGTTTTGTTAGTTAAAAATTATGTTTTCAACTGGAATTAAAAGCCTTCTAAATTGAGTATAATACAGTACCCACCATTATTTTCTTCAAAAGAATTTATTCCCCTACTTTCGTGAAAAACCTCATTTTCCCTGCTGTTGGCGCACTTTGTCCCGTGAAGCCGGTTACCGATTCTTTCAAGTCGTCATACAAAAGGTGTCTAGTCCGAAATTGGAAAGATTGTAGACCCTGTGATGTAGAGTAGTAGTCTCTAGATCATTGACAATACTTTGGTTGTATTCTTATTCAGGAAAAGCATCAATCGGTCCTTAAATTTAAATGCGTGGGACACAATCCAACATACATAATGCATGCCACTGATACCATCTTCTCAACAAAGAAATCGATGAACGTATTCAACGTTTCCATTCGGTACACGAGCCCTCTAACTCCCGACCGTTTATTGTTTCAGAAACGATCGAGTACCCACAATTTTTTGCCAAACGTCATACTGTCTCTCGTTGGTGTCTCCTAACGACGAAATCCTAGTGATAGCTGCCACAAAAGACTATGAGAGCCACGACCTTTCCGTCAAATTCACCAAGAACTTGATTGAAAACGAATCAAGTCGAGCCGCTCTCGAAAACGTTCTCGTTGAATCTCATACTGTCGACCAGTTTCGAGAAGAAGTTGCTCAAACGTTTTCTGAGCATTGATTAGAGGGTGGTAGTGGTTTTTTTTCCAAAAAAAGGGGATTTTTCGAAAAAGAAAAATTGTGGAAGAAGATTTAGGGAGTGAAGGATCGAGTAGGGGGCGGAGTGAATTGGAAGAAAGGGGGTAAAGTGGGGTAAAGTGGGGTAGAGTGAGCACGATAGCACCGCTGGTGCCGTTGGCCGTGGGTCCCCGGGGGACGGACGCCATGGCGGCCTCCTCGTCCTCGTCGAGTGGCGAACAACAGTACTCCCTACGATGGAACGACTTTCACTCGAGCATCCTCAGCTCATTTCGACATCTGCGCGATGAGGAGGACTTTGTCGATGTCACCCTGGCGTGCGACAGCAGCAGCTTCACCGCGCACAAGGTCGTCCTCTCAGCCTGCAGTCCTTACTTCCGCCGGCTTCTCAAGGTAGGATGAATTCACTTGTATTATTATTTTTTTTAACCCGTTAACCACACACTGGGTCCAGGAGACCCGGTCCAACTTTGAGTTGATGTACCGTCCAACGATCGTGTCCAAACGCTAATGTCAGTGCCATTTGTTATAGTTTGAGGGTACTAGAGTAGGCTTGCATAGTTTCCGGATCCCGCGGAAACGTTTAGTAGCAGCCAGGTGTTCATCTGCGCAAAGTTCAAAATAAATACCTTTTTTTCGTGGAACCCTTATAAAATTATTTTTATCATAAACTATAGTATTTAATACACTCCCAGTTAAAATTGTAAGTGAAAATAGTAAAAACTAAAAAAGTTATGAATTTTTGAAAAAAAAATCTATTTTTCCTCATTTTTTTTTCGACGATTTTTTTCGATTCTTAGAAAATTAAAATTGACAATAATTATTATGCAGCTCGCTTGAACAATGTTTTAACTCTATGTCAAAAAATGTTGAAGTCATTATATGCATACATAAAAGAGTTATTAATGTTTTTCATGCTCGGGTCCGCTGGACCCAGTGTGTGGTTTACGTTATTTTTCGGAAGTGTGTGGTTAACGGGTTAAAGGAATTGAACAGAATTTTGTGTGAAAAAAAAGGAACGTGTTTTTTATCTCTGCTGGGATTCGAACCCAGGAGCTTACGTTTGCTGGGCTGCGCTGCTAAATGACCGGCGGCTGGCAAGCGAAAGGTTCGGGGCTCGATTCCCAGGGGAGTTGAGAGGCGTTCCTTTTTTTTTTGTTGAGAAAATTGTGTTTTAGAGTATTTTTTTTTAAATTTTCATGTCTTAGCGAGGTAAACATGTTTCTGAGATTTTATTAGTATTAGTTAAATGGGTTATTATGATCGGTTTCTGGTTTGCGGATGGAAAAACGATTTATTTTGTTAGAATTGATCAGAGAAATTAAAATGAGAATCTTAGGTGTAAGTTGTATTTTTTCGGAATTTTCTAATTTTAAGTGTATTATTTTGAATTCACTATGAATTCCTTTGAATTCTTCTAACTTTTTTGAAATCTTAGGAATTAGTAGAAATTCTCTGAAATCCTTGTAGTCCTTAATTTCCTGAATTCACAGTGCTCCTAGAATTCCTTGAATTCTCTGTATTTCTTCGATTTCCTGAATTCCGTGAATTCCCTAAATACTCTGAAATCCCTGGAATTCTCTAAATGCTCTGAAATCCCCAGAAATATCGGAATTCTCTAAAATCCTTGAATATTCGGAATTCTCTTAATATTTTGAATTCCTCGAATACTCGGAATTCTCTAAAATCTCGGAATTCTCTACAATCACGGAATTCTCTGAATTCTCGAAATTCTATGAATTCGCTGATTTTCCTATTTTCTCGGAATTAACTGAATTCGGTGAGTTTCCTGAATTCTCTGAATTCTCTAAAATCGCTGAATTCTCTGAATTCCCTGAATTCTCTAAAATCGCTGAATTCTCTGAATTCCCTGAATTCTATGAATTCTCTAAAATCGATGAATTCTCTGAATTCCCTGAATTCTATGAATTTTCTGAATTCCCTAAAATCTCTGAATTTTCTGAATTCCCTGAATTCTGTGAATTTTCTGAATTCCCGAAATTCTCTGAATTCTGTAAATTTTCTGAATTCCCTGAATTCTATGAATTCGCTGATTTTTCTATTTTCTCGGAATTCACTGAATTCTGTGAGTTCCCTGAATTCTCTAAAAACGCTGAATTCTCTGAATTCCCTGAATTCCATTAATTTTCTGAATTCCCTAAAATCTCTAAATTCTCTGAATTCTGTGAATTTTCTGAATTCCCTGAAATCACTGAATTCGTTGATGTTCCTATTTTCTCGGAATTCACTGCATTTGGTGAGTTCCCTGAATTCTCTGAATTCTCTAAAATCACTGAATTTTCTGAATTCTGTGAATTTTCTGAATTCCCGAAAATCTCTGAATTCTGTAAATTTTCTGAATTCCCTGAATTCTCTGGATTTCCTGAATTCCACGAATTCTCTGAATTTCCTGAATCCTCTCAATTCCCTGAATTCTCTGAATTCCTTGAATGCTCTGGATTCCCTGAATTCTCTTAATTCCTTGAATTCTTTAAATTTTCTACATTCACTGAATTCCATAATTCCCAGAATTCTCTGAATTCCATGAATTTTTGGAATTTCCTGAATTCCACTAATTTTTATAATTTCCTGAATTCTGTAAATTCCTAGAAATTTCTGAATTTCCTAAAATCCTTTAATGTGCTGAATTCCTTGAATTTTCTGAATTTCTCGAACATTCTCCAATCATGAAATTCTTTGAACTGGCTGAATTCCTTGAATTACCTAAATTCTCCGAAATCCTTTAAATTATCTTAATTCTCTAAAATCCTTAAATTCCAAAATATCCTGAATTCCCTGAATTCTCTAAATTGCGAAAAATTTCTGAATTCCTTGAATTCCCTTTCTGAAATCCTGGAATATTCTGAATTTCTGGAATATTCCAAAATCCTGAAATTCCGTGAATTCCTGAAATATTTGGAATTCTTGAAATTCTTTGAATTTCCTTAATTCTCTGAAATCTCAGAATTCATTAAATTCAGGGATTCAGGTAATTACACGAATTCAGGGATTTTCAAGGATTTCAAAATAAAACAACGAATTTAGGAAATTCAGTAAATTCTGTTTTGTTTACAATTTATCTGTTTTGGTTAAAAGTTTTATTGTTCGGTTGAAAATTTCACTGTTTTGTAGTAAATTTGTCTTTATGAGTTAAAAATTCGACTGTTTAGGAAAAAAATTCAACTATTGTTGATTATAAACGATTAAATTTTCGAAATTTCAAAATTCCCGAAAATAATAAATTCCCTAATATAGTAAATTGCCGAATTTTTAAATTCCGCAAACAAATTTTTAATAGTTTTTTTACTGTTAAAATAATTTTTCCTTTAATATGGGGTATTTACTTTCAAGTGTCTATTAAATCCTATGTGTTCACTTTTTCCCGAGTTTGAACATTCGCCAATTTACTATTGTGGGAATTTGAAAATTCGAAAATGTACTAATTTCAGAAATAATTGACTATTTTCGGAAATTTAAAAATTGGGTTTTACAATTTCGAGAATAAACATTTTCGGTAGTTTTATTTTCTCTCGGCAATTTTCACTTTTCGGAAACTTTCTGTTTCGCCACTCAATGCCATACCGATGTCGGATGAAAGCCGTCTTCCTGTGCGTACACGCACGTGCGTGGTGCGTTTATACAAAAGAGATTCCATAAATATGATAAGGCCTGCTACGATCCCGGATTCAAAAAAGGGCCCTAACAGTTCGAATCTCGATGCCGCCGAGGAAAACCTTAAATATTTATATTTCGACCGTGGAAAAATTCGAATGGTACGACGACGCTCTCGTATTATACTTGTCGATTCGATGCGTGAATCTCAGATCACATCGCATTAATATGGCTTTTATATCCCTCCAGTCATCCCGATAAAAGCATATCGAACGATAAAAATATATTTATAATTCGAAATGCTTTATTTTCATCTCGGCTGAATTGATATAACGCATTGAATTTATAGCAAACTGAAAAAAAAAATGAGTGAAAAGCGATAATTATGCTGTATGAAAGCATTGGGTATTGGTTTGGTATTGTTATTGCACCAGAACATGTCATTAGTTGAGTGAAATAATTTGTTCGCTGAAGTATTAATTTATCTACTTGGAAGAATTTATTTTGATAAACAAAATGAAGTGATTCATGTCTAATTATCATTTCCTTCAAGAAATATATTTTTAGAATAACTTGAACGATTCTTTCGAAATTATTTAATAGTCTCCAATGAATAATTCTTTGCTTCAGTCACTGCGTTCCTTACATTGAAACAAAACATTTCTTTGATCTGAAGAAATATTCGGCCATATTCTGCTCTATTTCTTTGAATCAAAAAAATTTCCTTTGATTCCGGTAAGTTTTTTTTCAGTCTCATATTAAAGCTTCATTATTACAATTTCTTCCGGATGTTGCGATATATACTCTCCTAATGACAATGTTCACGGTCTAATCAGACACTGGTTTGAAACTGGTCTTCATATTAGAAATCCATTAGTCAGTCGACAGCTTGTAAGTTAAGTCATTTAAAGTCTCGAGAAATCTCGACAGGATAAGTTAAAACATGTAGAAATTGTCTCGCAAGACAAGGTATGGATTAACTCAACGAGCACGTATTTGCTGCAGTGAACTCGATTCAACGAACGCGATATTATCTCAGCTAGAGATTCATCAGACAGTTAAAATCAATTAGTCCTTCGCGTCAATTAGAAAGTCAGTCTTCTTTCACATCTTCATTTCCGACACGCCTTTTTTGCTAGAATTCGCTTTCGTACTTCTAGGCACGTCTCCAGATCGATACGAGTGTCGTCTCAGTTCTATCTTTCAATATGTCCAACTCAAATCATACCTTTTACAGTAGCCAATTTTTTTTCTGTATGGATTTTCCACACCAAACAAACGTGTGAATGAAAGAACTTTCTAATATACACACGAAATCCGTGAAGAAAGGTAAATATGAAACTAACGTTCAAAGCTCAAGTATATATGTCGGGCACGAACAGGTTCTGGTCGAAAGAATGGACTACCGAAATACGCTGTTAGAAAATATTTGAATTCTTGAGCATCTTCAATGTGTATTAGACTGATCCTATATGGATTTTCCACACCCAACAAATTATAAGTGAAGGAACTTTCTACAATACACACAAAATCCGTAACGACTGGTAAATATGGAACTAACGCTCGAAGCTAAAGTACATCTCGGGGACGAACACGTTCTGGTAGCAAGACTGGAACATACGCTGTTAGGGGAGCAATACAATTCTAGATTTGTCATGGAATGACAAATGAGTTTCTATTTTTTGAAGGTGACATTTTCTTTATTTGTTACATCGGGGTTAAGGAGAATAGAAATTTTATCAGGGATTTAAAAAGATTTTAAGGGACCAAGAAAAAGTTTTATGAAAATAAGAGAAGTTTAATGATACTAATTATAAAAAGAATCACAGTTAAGCCTAAGGGGAGCAATAAGCATTCTAGCTTTTGGAAGCGACGTTGATGTGTCAAGGGAAAACAAACGAGTTTCTATTTTTTGAAAGAGACATTTTCTTTATTTCTTTACACACACACACCAGGGGTAAAGAGACGGGAACTTTTATAAGAGTTTTAAGTATCCAATCGATTCCACGTGTCTTTCTCCCCTCCAAGGAAATTTTATTACAGCCTCGTCGTTTCTCAAATAAGCCGGAAACAAACGAGATCTCGTCGCGTGTATTTCCAGAGATACTCACGCACTCGTGCTTTCGTGTCCACGCATGGCGCGAGCATTAGGATAAATTTAAAAACAGTCGCTCACCAATAACGAGACGTGCTTTACGAGCATGTGTACCATCAGCGCGTATAGTACTGACACTAATGCACGTAACGTGTCCCCATACGCACTCTTGTCTTTAATTATAGAATATGGAGCAGAGGTACTACGTTACCGGGCGAATGAAGCTTGTGCAAGCGCGCTTAAGGGCACATCGTAACGATATACCATACCTACACAAGTGCGTCTACAGTTTCTACTTTCTAGTCTCAGAAATTCGTAGTAATGCTGGAAAGATGCTCCTTTTATCAACAACATTTGTCCAATTGCCTAGTAATATGATGCAATGATGACAGTGATGATAATGACATGTAGTTCAAAATGGAAACGATCCACATTTGTTATTTGTCTCACCTAGAAATAGCATGCAATTGCAAGCAAGTTTGGATTACAAGACTTGTTTATGATAATGACATGCAACCCAAAGTGGAAACTGGGAAATTGATAGTAATGATGGAATGATGGTTGTTTTACCATCATACGATCCAAAATTTTATTTTGTTGTTTGGCTCGTCTATAGATATATGATGCAACTACACCAAGAGGCAATGGTAATTGTAGGCAAGTTTGGAAAACCCAAACTTGTTTATAAGAATGATGCAATTCACAATAAACTAGAAAATATTGATAGTAATGTTGGAAAGATGGTCGTTTTGCCATCAACATTTGTTGACTCGCCTAGCAATATGATGCAACTTTATCAAGATTCAGTGACTAATGTAGGCCGATTTAAAAGCCACACTTGTTCATAACAATGACGTGCAATCCAAAATCGAAAGATACTGAAGAAAATCCTTTGCAAAATCAAACTGCAACAGATAGACGAGTTTTACGTATACCAAAATGCTTAAAAAATGGTCGGATTGTGGATGATAAATGTTCTAAACATTTGCCAATAACAGTTTTGTTGATTACTGCAGGAGTAAGAAAGGAAAAAGATATGAAATACCAAATTGATGTGTAGTGGACAATAGGCGCGTTGTATCTTATTGTCCTTCATTAAGTTTGATGTTTAACTGTCACGTAAATATAGAAGGTGTAGCTTGAATGGTGTAGCTGCAATAATAATTACTTATACACTAAGAAAAATGTCCTCTTCTGTTAAAAGGATCTTTCTTGACACATATGAATTTTCCTCTTAAATTTAATCATAAGCTGATTTGCGTTTGTCTCGAAAATAATCTATTTGAAGAAAACATCCTTCTGTGACAAACCACCTTATCGTTAATTAGAGGAAAGCAATCTTTTCAAGAAATGCGCTTGGTAGATGGAGTTATTTAAATGATACATTCACATCAACTTGTTTAGCATTAGATCCCATTAAAAATGATGATTTCTTAGAAGATTATTTGTTAGAATTTCGATTCATCGTCATCCAAAATAAATCAGAAGGCACAATAAGTAATTCTCGTAATAGAAATGAGTTTCACATACGTACATTTATATTTAAGCATCATGCAAAGGGGGAAAAATGAACGGGCGAGATTTCTAGTCTAGTTTCTACATCTCTACGATCTTCTCTACTTTTTTCCAGCGTTGTTTTCCACATTTTTCCTAGGGCACGCGTGGGACGTGTCGCCCACGAGTCGCACGTGCCCGCGTATTTTCCAGATACTTAGCGCGCGTGGCCGCGATGCGGATTTCAACCCCACTCAATAAGGAAACTTGATGTATGACCTGGGTGTCTGTCACTCGATGAAAATGCAGCCAGCTGCTACACTCTTCAACTGCTTAACTCAAAACAGAAAGTTCTTCGGTTGAAAAAATATGTTTCCTTTCATTTGATCTTGTACGTAATTGAGCCAATTCTTGGAATCTTTAAGTGAAATTTACAGGAAAGCTTCTTTAGGATGTTCTACGACAGTCAGAGTAATATGTGAACATTTTTGTTTATACAAAATCTATGCATTTTTATCTGAGCTGTTGCATAAATCATGCATTTATATCTTCAAGCAATTGTTCTGTAATTCAACAAACACCTATGATACATCATTAAGTTTATATGGTTGAAGAAAACACTCTTTTAACGGATCGCATGGTCAAAATAAAGCCTTCAAATTTCCTAATGATAATTTGTTGTAAATCATTTTCTTCCGTGGGAAGTATGTTGTTGCTAAAAATTTGCTCGACACCTCAGTTTGAAGCTGCATTTGAAGATGCATCCGTGATTTATGCAATATCTGACGTAAAGATGCATTACTTTTTGTTGAAAATTTTTTGTCCTTTTTAATGTTATCGTAATTTATTTCCTATGAGCGCACAATGTTAGGTCCTGCAATAATTAACATTTGTGGTAAAATGATACATATTATTTTGAGAGATGTGTCAATCATATCTTGATGGAAAACGATCCCTGGTGAATGTTTTATTGGGCAATTTGTTTATTGACGTCTTCATTTTGACAATAACTCCGCTCCTGGGCTGCATGCGTGCATGCGTGAATGCGTGTATACTTTCACATATGAAACGGAAATAAGTGAACTCGTACATGCGAGTAATGCACGCACATATTCTCATATGCGCGAGGTCGCGCTCGGACTTAAACGACTGCGTCATCATTCATTACTTACTATCGACACGGAGTCAAATTCTTTCAAGCAAAATGCGACCAACGAACATTGTATTCAGAATATTTTCGGGGAACGCACCAGAGAAAGTGATATTATATCTAAAATATAAGATTCAGATCAAGATTATGATTATGATAACAATCACAGTATGCAAAACAGTTCCAGGTAAAGCAGATCCAAAACTGTTTTTCCTTTCTTCCGCTGTTTTAATTTGCAATAAGTATTTCAGGAAATTTCAGCAGATATGGTCAGTTGCATGTAGAATAAAAACCCCATAGTCTTATGGCAAAGGTTTATGCACTCCCAAAGTTATGCAAATTAGGTATAATATGGAGATTATTTTTACAATTGGATGTCCAATGGGATCTTCATTATCTCTCATAGTGTCAAACATTGTTATGGAAGGTGTAAAAAAAAGCCTTATTTAAATCATCTTTCAAACCAATTTTCTATAAACTTGATCTAGATGACATGTTTAAAATTGTTTCAACTAATAACATTACAAACTGGTTTGAAAACCCATTTTTTTGTCCAGTTGATACTTAAATTTTGAATGGAAAAAAAATTTCAAATGAATTTAAAATAAAAATTAAGTTGTGGTAAAATATTAATCTTCTTGGTTGAAAATTCAACTATTACGTTAGTTCCATTAAAAATTACAATATTTGGTTGAAAATGCATGTGTTTTGCTAAAAATTATATTTTGTAAAACTCTTATCCTTTTTAATACTTGATATCCTCGAAGGAAAATTTAACGCCACGAAAATAAAATCACGGGTGGTATGCATCAGTGCACATTAATTTGCAGCTGAGCGGCCATTTTCGGAAGATCCAATTTGAAAGATTAGATTTATAATGACGATGGTAATTACTATAATTATAAATCGGTGGTAATTAACCACATGAAAATACATTACGTCCTGCCTGGAGTGATTACTGCGATAAATTAACTTCAACTAAAATAATATATGGTTCCATTAACTTCGAACAAGAGACTCATCAGAATGCAAGTACGGTCATACTTCAGTTTTGCATCTACACTGAGAAAAATATTTGTTTGTTGCTCACGAATTTTGTTTGAATGCAGTTTAATTTAAACAAATTTTTAATCGAATTAAAGAAACTTGATTGGAATTCAATCAAAATTTATTTGATTTCAAACAAAATTCAGCTGATTTGAACAAAAAAGATATTTAAAATAAACATTTATTTAACACCTTAGCAAAGAAATAATATGTTTGAGTTTAACAATGGATTTGTTTGATTTAGAGAAACTTTGTGTGAATCAAATAAAATTTGTTTTAAGCATACAAAGTGTATTCAGACAAACAGTTTTCTCATCGTAACTGAAGTTATGAACGTAAATATACATTTTTTTCAATGACAGAAGCAAAATTTTTAGTGAAAAATGGCAATAAGTATTTCTACCGTGAGAAATGAATTTTCAAAAAAATATTTAAGTTTTTAAACTAGAAAAACGAATTTTACGGAAGACAGTTAAATTTTCGACAAGAAAGTGCATTTTTAACTAAGAAAGTTTATTTTTAACCTAGTCAGTTCATTTTTAACCAAGAAAGTTCATTTATAACCAAGTAAGTTCATTATTATCCAAGAAAGCTCATTATTATCCAAGAAAGTTCATTTTTAACCAAGAAAGTTCATTTTTAACCAAGACAGTTGATTTTTATCCAAGAAAGTTCATTTTTAACCCAGTCAGTTCATTTTTATCCAAGAAAGTTCATTTTTAACCCAGTCAGTTCAGTTTTAACCAAGCAAGTTCATTATTATCCAAAAAAGTTAATTTTTAACCAAAACAGTTCATTTTTAACCAAGAAAGTTCATTTTAACCAAGCAAGTTCATTATTATCCAAGAAAGTTCATTTTTAACCAAGAAAGTTCATTTTTAATCAAGTTATTTCCAGTTTTAACCAAACAAGTTCATTTTCAACCAAGTAAGTTCATTTTTATCCAAGAAAGTTCATTTTTAACCCAGTCAGTTCATTTTTAACCAAGAAAGTTCATTTTTAACCAGGTCAGTTCAGTTTTAACCAACCAAGTTCATTATCATCCAAAAAAGTTAATTTTTAACCAAAACAGTTCATTTTTAACCAAGAAAGTTCATTTTAACCAAGTAAGTTCATTATTATACAAGAAAGTTCATTTTTAACCAAGAAAGTTCATTTTTAATCAAGTTATTCCCAGTTTTAACCACACAAGTTCATTTTCAACCAAATAAGTTTATTTTTATCCAAGAAAGTTCATTTTTAACCAAGAACGATGAATTTTTATCTAAAAAAGATTACTTTTCTACCAAATGATTCAATTTCAAATCTAGAAAAAAGAATTTTCAACCAAATGTTCAAAATTTAAAAAAAAAAAAACTTTAACTAAATACAGTTGTATTTTTAATCAAATACTTGAATTTTTAAGACAAAAACAGGCATTTTTCGGAACACGGTTGAATTTAAAACGTGAAAAGTTAAATTTTTAATAAAAAAGTTTATTTTTAACCAAGAAAGAACTGTTCTACCTAAAAAGATGAATTTTCTATCCAAAAAGACGATTTTTCAACAAAATACATGATTTTTCAACGAAAAAAGATCAGTTTTCACCAAATAATTAATTTTTCCCAAAAGAGATAAGTATCCAAAACAAGAAGATAAATTTCCTAAAAGCAATTTAATTTTCAACCCGACAATATATATTTTGAACAGAACATTTTATTTTTAACCAAAAGTTTAATCTTCTAACAAATTATTGAATTTTTAAGCAAAAAAAATTAATTTTCAATAAAACAGTTGGATTCTTAGCCCGAAAATATGAATTCACAATAAAAAAGGTAATTTGCAAAAATATGTAGTTGAACTTGATAAAATGATGAATCTTAAAAAAAAAATTAATTTTCTACAAAATAGTTGAATTATCCACCAAGATAGAGTAAATTTCAACCAGACAGATACATTAAACAAAAAAGTTTTATACCAAAAAAGTTAAATTTTCATCCAAAAAAAATGAATTTACAACAAAACGAAATTTTAGTTGAAAATTAATTTTTTTGGTCAAAAATTGAATCATTCGATTGAAAATTCATTTATTTTGTTTTAAACTCGTCTTTTTGGATTCAACTACTTGCTTGAATATTGTTTTCTTTGTTAAAAATTAATTTCTTTGGCAGAAGATTCATCAATTTTGTTGAAAATTCATCTTTTTGGTTGAAAATTCCACAATTTGATTGAAAATTCATGTATTTTTTGGAAATTCATCTTTTTCAGTAGAAGCTTTAATTACTTGATTGAAATTTAAACTATTTTATTAATAATTAATTTTTGTTTGAAGATTCCACCAATTTATTTGAAAATTCATCTCTTTGGTTCAAAATTTAACGATTTTATCGAAAATTCATCTCTTTTTGTGGAAAATTGCTCTTCTTGGTAGAAAATTTATCTAAAATCAACTAAAACGATAAATAATTAAATATTTAACGAAAAAATAAATTTTTAACAAAGGAATTAAATTTTCAACCAAATACTAGAATTTTCAACTAAATTTTATGAATTCCGATTTTTTACTTTACTTTATTGCTAAAAAATTATTTTCCTAATTCTAAAAAAAATTAAATTCATATTTTTGTTTGTAAACTTTGCCAACTTCAGTTATGTACTTTTGCAATTTAGATTGCAATCCCTTATCTGCAGTGATACGACTCGAGAATAAACCGTTCTCGTTTCTTTAAGGATATAATTATGCGCCGGGTGTTTAATCGCGAACTGGATCGAGATTTTTTATTGAGTTAATTTAATTTTTAATTTTAATTTCAATTAATTTTTTATTGAAATTATAAATAATTAAATTTTAAATTTTATTTTCACTGAATCTGTAATTACGTTGGCTAATTACGCTAGCTGATTGCTCTTCATTACGCTTAATTTCAAATCTTGTTACCGAATTTTATAATTGAAGTTCCTATTGCAGAATAAAAAAGGATTATTAGTTATTACGTGCCTTCCTCCAACCAAAAAATAATTGATAATTGAGGGGCCTAATTTTTTTTCCAAAAAAATTTCGAATTTCTGAATTGTAAATTTTTTTATTTGTTTATCGCAGGCTTCAGTCTTTTTCATATTTCTCTATTTTCCCGTTTTTCTCGTTTTCCGACTTAAATTCGAACTGATTTAATAGAACTCGAAAAGAAAATCAAATTATTTTGGGCTGGAAATTAATTATTTTTGGTTGAAAATTTAACTATTTGGTTGTACATTCAAGTATTTTTTTGAAAATGCGCCTTTTTCGTAAAAAATTAATCCTTATAGATGAAAATTTATCTTTTTGGTTGAAAATTCATCTTTCGAGGTAGAAAATTGTTAAAAAATCATCTTCTTGTTGAAAATGTAACTATTGTGTTTAAAATTGATTTATTTTATTGAAAGTTTATCTTGTAGAAAATTAATCTTCTTGTTAAAAATTTTTTTTTTTCTTGAAGAATAATCAATTTATGTGAAAATGTTTTTTTTTCATTGAAATTGTAACTATTTGATTGAAAATCCATTTATTTTGTTTAAAATTTGCATTGTTGGTGGAAAATTAATCTTTTCGTTCAAAAATTCATTCTTTTGGTTGAAAAATAATCAATTTATTTGAAAATTTATCTTTTTCGTTGAAAATAATTCTTTTTGGTTGAAGATTCGTCCACTTAATTAAAAATTCATCTTTTTCATTGAAAATTCTACTGTTTGGTTAAAAATTCATGCATCTCTTTGAAAATTCGTATTTTGTTGAAAATCTGATTTTTTGGTTAAAAAATAATATTCCTATTAGAAAATGTCTCTTTTTTTGTTGAAAATTAACCGATTTAGTTGAAAATTCATGTATTTTGTTGAAAATTCTTCCTTTTTTGTATAAAACAAATCGACTTATTTGAAATTTTATCTTTTTGGTAGAAGATTCATCCATTTATTTGAAAATTCATTTCTTTGGTGGAAAATTCAACTATTTAACTGAAAATTCATCCATAGTTTTGAAAATTCGTATTTTTTTAGTAGAAAATTCATCTTTTTGGTTGAAGATTCATCCAGTTATTTGAAAATTCATCACCTTCGTGAAAAATTCATTTATCTTCTTGAAAATTCGTTTTTTTTTTTAGGAGAAAGTTAATTTATATTTTTGGTTAAAAAAATATTATTCTGGTTAAAGCTCTATCAATTTATATAAAATTCATCTCTTTGGCTGAAAATTCAACTATTTGATTGAAAATTCGTCGTTCTTAGTAGAAAGTTAATCTTTTTTGGATAAAAATTTATATTTTGGTTGAAAATTCATCATTTTGGTTAAAGCTTGATTAATTTATCTAAAAATTAATCTCGTTGGTTCAAAATTCAACTATTAGATTGAAAATTCGTCCTTTTTTGTGGAAAATTAATCTTTTTGGTTGAAAATTGATATTTTGGGTTGAAAATTCATTTTTTCGGTAAATAATTTCATGTACTTGGTTGAAATTTGAATTGCTTTGTTAAAAATTCATTATTTTTGTTAATGATTCATTAATTTATTTGAAAGTCCATCCCTTTGGTTAGAATTTTACTGTTTGGTTAAAATTAATGTATTTTATTGAAAATTAATCTTTCTTGATAAAAAATTCAACTAATTTGTTTAATATTGTATTACTTTGTTAAAAATTAATTTCTTTTGCAGAAGATTTATAATTTTTCATTTGAAAATTCATCTCTTTGGTTAAAAATTGAACTATTTGGTTGAAAATTCATGTATTTTATTGAAAATTAATCTTTCTTGGTATAAAATTCAACTACTTGGATAAATTTTTTCTACTTTGTTAAAAATTAAATTTTTTGACAGAAGATTCATCAATTTTTTTTTTGAAAATTCATCTCTTTGATGGAAAATTGAACTATTTTGTTGAAAATTCATTTTTTTTTAAATTAATTTTTCGTGGTAGAAAATTCATCAATTTTATTGAATATTCGTCTCTTGGGTTGAAAATTCATGTATTTTTATTAAAAGTTAATTTTTCTTGGTAGAAAATTCATACTTTTTTTTAAATTCATCTCTTTGGTTGAAAATTGAACTATTTGGTTGAAAATTCATGTATTTTATTGAAAATTAATCTTTCTTGGTATTTATTTCAACTACTTGATTTAAAGTTGTTCTACTTTTTTAAAAATTAATTTTTTTGACAGAAGATTTATCAATTTTTTTTGAAGATTTATTTCGTTGGTTGAAAATTGAACTATTTGGTTGAAAATTCATGTATTTTTTTGAAAATTAATTTGTTGTTTGAATTGAAATACTTGGTTAAACATTGTTCTACGTTGTTAAAAATTAATTTTTTGACAGAGGATTCATCTCTTTGGTGGAAAATTGAACTATTTGGTTGAAAATTCATTTATTTTATTAAAAATTAATATCTCTTGGTAGGCAGTTCAACTACTTGGTTGAATAATATTTTACTTTGTTAAAAATTAATTTTTTGACAGAAGATTTATCAATTTTTTGACAGAAGACTTATCAATTGTATTAAAAATTAATCTTTCTTAGTAGAAAATTCAACTACTTGGTTTAAAGTTGTTCTACTTCTTTAAAAATTATTTTTTGTTTACAGAAGATTCATCAATTTTTTTGAAAATTCATCTCTGGTGGAAAATTGAACTATTTGGTTGAAAATTCATGTATTTAAAAAAAAATAATTTTTAATTTTTTTGGATATTCATCTCTTGGGCTGAAAATTTAACTATTTGGTTGAAAATTCATGTATTTTATTGAAAATTAATCTTTCTTGGTAGAAAATTCAACTACTTGGTTGAAAGTCGATCTACTTTTTTAAAAATTAATTTTTCTAAAAAAGATTCAATTTTTTTGAAAACTTATCTCTTCGGATGAAAATTGAACTATTTTGTTAAAAATTCAGATATTATATTGAAAATTCGTCACTTTTGGTAAAAAATTAATCTTCTAGGTTGAAAACTCATCTTGATGGTTGAAAATTCAACATTTTTGTTCAAAATTCAGCTACGTTGTTAAAAAAACAATTATGCAGTTATTACTATTATCCAAAATAATTTATTCACCTAAAACTCTCCTTATTCCCCCTATTTTTTGAACATTTCAGCTTGTAGGGTCTGTTGTTGATACAGTTTGAAATTTTTTTTTTCTTTTTCTTTCAAGTGGTGGGGGAGGGAGGGGGGGGGGTCGATATGCAAAATGTGTGTAGTCAGGAATTTGAAACACTTTAGGTTCTCGCTTATTGTTACTGAACAATTAAATTAAATTAATTAAATTTAAATTTAAATTAATTTTTTTTTTCAAATCATGTAACATAAGACTTGAAACCGCTCCTGAAAGCCATTCAAGTGCTGACACACGCATGTTCTGTGCACTTGCGGAAGAAAAGTAAGTGCGCGTAAAAGGAACGCATTAAAAGCCAACGCTGTTCGTTAATGCGCGCACGTGTCGTAAGTGTAAGTGCTCTCAAGTCGGCTATAAATGTTGACAATTCTTCTATGTCTCTTTCACGGATCGTCGTTTAATTCTCCCGAGAAAGTCTCTTCATCAATGGAATATTTCTGTCTTTATTGTAACAGAGTACGGTTTTCTTTTTTTTTTTTATCTTTTCTTTTCTTCTTTTTTCCAAAGACACGTATTTAGCATTCGTTGACGCGCAAAAAGTCGGTTTGCGACCAATTTATTTTCCATTTATTCTTAACTCAGGGGACATCCATATACAGTGAAAGTAATGACGCGAAAAAAGTTTAAAGTTATTTTTTTTAATAATTGATGTTATGGTTTTTGACCAGAGAAAATAGTACTTGATATGATGTCAATGTTTTTGTCTACTTGGTCTAAAATCAATTTTTTTTTTTGAATATTGAACAATTTTTTTATAAGTTGTGAAAAAAATCTCTCTAGCTCCGCTGGGATAGAGAGATTTTTTTCACAACTTATAAAATAATTGTTCAATATTCAAAAAAAAAATTGATTTTAGACTAAGTAGACAAAAAATAGTAACATCATGTTAATTACTATTTCGCTGGTCAAAAACCATAAAATCAATTGATAAAAATTACACTCGTGTTGGAATGATTGAAAATTAATTTTGCAAGTACACTGAATGACGTCGACATTCAATTTGTAGAAGTTGCGAAGAAAATCTTCTCGTCTCTCCGTAGCGTAATTGGTTAAAGCATCAGACCGGAAATCTCAAAGACTTGGTGTTCGAATCCCAGCGGAGTATGAGAGATTCTTTTCACAACTCATAAAATTAATAATCAATATTAACAACAAAATTGATGTTAGACCAAGTAGACAAAAAAACATTAACATCATATTATTTACTATTTCGTTGGTTAAAAACCATAAAATCAATTAATAAAAATCACTCTCATGTTCGAATGATTAAAAAATTAGTCTTGCAAGTACACTGAATTACGTCGACATTTGACTTGTAGGACTTG
>CAKNXH010002061.1:40876-54257 GCA_932178445.1 Andricus quercusramuli | reverse complement strand
AGCTAGAGAGATTTTTTTCACAACTCATAAAATTAACAATCAATATTTAAAAAATATTAATTCCAGACCTAGTAGACAAAAAACATTAACATATTAGTTATTTTATTTGTTAAAAAATCTAGTTTTCTATGTTTGCTTTGAAATTCATCTCGTCTGCTTAAAAATTTCACTATTTTATTGAAAATTTAATTATTTTATTAAAAATGCAACTATTTGGTTCAAAAATAATCTTTTTTGGTTAAAAGTTGACCTACTTTGTTAAAGATTCATCTCTTTGACTGAAAATGAACTTTTTAAATAAAAATTTAACTATTTAATTTTTGGTTTAACATTCATATATTTAGTTGAAAATTCATCTTTTTGATTGAAAATTTTTCATGAAAATTCACTTTTTTGCTGAGATTCATCATTTTAGTTGAAAAATCATCTCCTTGGCTGAAAATTTAACTATTTTGTTGAAAATTCTTTTCATTTTAATTGATAATTAATTTTGAATACTGCAAATTTAGCTACTGAAGTTTTGGTTAACAATTTACCTTTTTTAGTTGAAAATTCAACTATTTAGTTAAAAATTCATGTGTTTGGTTGAAAATTCGTGTTTGAAATATAAAATTAATCGTCTTCGCTAAAAAATAATATTTTACGTTGAAAATTTAACTATTTTGTTGGATTTTAAACTCTTTTGTTGAAAACTCATTTTTCTGTTGAAGATTCATAATTTTATTCGAAAAATCATCTCGTTGGATGAAAATCCAACTAATCTGTTGGAAATTCTTTTAATTTTAATTGAAAATCAGTTTTAAAGACTGAATATTTAATTATTCAATTTTTGATGAAAAAATTTCGATTGAAAATTCATTTTTTTGCTGAAGGTTTATCATTTTAATTGAAAAATCATCTCGTTTGAAGACAATTCAACTATTTTGATGAAAATTCTTTTTATTTTATTTAAAAGTTAATTTTTAACACTGAAGTTTTAACTATTTCATTTTTGGTTATCAATTTATCTTTTTTAGTTGAAAATTCAACTATTTAATTGAACATTCATGTGTCTTGTTGAAAATTCGTCATTTTTAATAGACTATAAATCTCCTTCTTACAAAAAATTCTTTTTCGCTGAAAATTCAACTATTTTGTAGTGTTGAACTTTTTTGTTTAAAATTCATTTTTCAGTTGAAGATTCATAATTTTATTTTCAAAATCATTTCGTTGAAAGAAAAGTTTTTGTTGGTTGAAAATTCTTTTAAAATCATTTGGTTGGATGAAGATTGAACTCTTTTTGTTGAAAATTGTTTTTTTTTTTTTTAGAATTATCTATTTAACTAAAAATGTACGTGTTTCATTTTTGGATAAAATTCAATTTTTTTCTGAGAAAACTAATCTTCTTGGTTGAACGTTGAAATTTTTTCATTAAAGTTTTTTTTTTGCTAAGGATTCTTCATTTTAGTTGAAAAATCATCTTTTTTGTTAAAATTTACATTTTTTAGTTGAAAATTCAACAATTTGGTTAAAAATTCATGTGCTTTGTTGAAAATCGGTATTTTTGAATAAAAAATTAATCTTCTTGGTTAAAAAATCATCTTTTTGGTTGAAAATTTCACTACTTTGTTGAAAATTCGATTTTTGTTGTTGTTAAAGAATAATTTTTTTAACTGAAATATACAAATTCCATTTTTGGTTGAAAATTTATCTTTTCTAGTTGAAAATTCTACTATTTTGCTGAAAAATCACATATTTTTTTGAAAATTCATTTTTTTTTGGTTCAATTCAACTGGTTTTGAGTTTAAATAAAAATATTTTTGGGTGAAATATCAACTATTACACGTTTTGTTGAAAATGATTTTTTTTTCTAAATTGAAAATTTAACTATTTCATTGTAAATTAACTTCTTTGTTAAAGATTCAACTGTTTTGTCTATTCATTTCTTTTTGTCACACGCTTTACAAGTAATCGCTTCATAGTTCAAAAAAATAATGTAGTTTTTGTCTCACAAAAAAATTATGCCAATAGCTTTTTATTAAATAGCTATTATTTCGAGAATATTTTTTATTAGGTTTATCCATAAATTATGTTATTTGTTTTCAGGGAATATTTTGTCTAATTAAAATTTTTTTTAAATTTGAGATGTCTGGATTTAATTAAACTCGTTTCCAAAATTTCAGTTACTTTGACAAATGCGATGTCAACTATTTTGAGGAAAAAAAACCACTGTCCTATTTTCTTGTCACTGATCGCTAATGCACTATTTCCTCACTTTCCCTTTAAAAATATTTTCGAACTTCTTCGCTGACTGGCTAAAATAACATATCTCACATCTTAAGTACAGAAATATATACCGGATGGTCCCAAGGGCTAAAACAAAAAAAATAATTTCGAGTATTTTAAATTTTATATTCTAATCGTGCTGCTTCAAAGTATTATTTACAAATGAGAGCCTTTATTGATGATATATTTTTAATTGAATATTGTTCATCAAGCAACAATTTTTTACAATAATAAGTTGGCGCAATTTTATGGAAATTTACCTTTAAAATAATCGAAAGGACATTGTAAAATGTTTATTGTTAAAAAAAAAATCGAAATTTCATTCGACTTATGATTTATATTACAAGTTTATTAGTTAAAAAAATTCATCCCACAATTTTGATACTTTTTTCGATTACTGAAGTGAATCCGGTCGCTACATATCTCGTGGAGGGATTTACTGATTAGCAAATTGAAATTTTGTTATTCACTCTGCACGTGCGAGAAGTAATTCACGTATTTTTGCCTAAAATAAAATCGACCACCGCAAGGCAGTTGATGTCAGTTTGCTGTGCTTGTAAATCGTTCCTCGTATGTATCGTATGTACATACGTCTAGATTTTGGAAAGAGGGTGGAAGAAATGAAACAGCGCGTTGATGCTAAATAAGAAAATAAAAAAAAAAAAGTAGACGAAAAATGTGTCCCCTGCTTAAAGATTGAGTGTGAGGGGGCGGGGGGAGGGGGGGGGTAGTATTCTTGCCACGAGACGATGCTATATATATGTAAAAATATAATTCAAGACTTCAACTACTGCCGAATGACGAGTTGGTAGGGTGCGAGGATGATGAAGAAGGGAAGCTGCGGTGAGCAGTGGAGGTCGAGGAATATAAAAACGAATAAGAATTCTCGTATAGCTTAACGCATTTAGCTTCCAGGACGTGCACAAATCACTTTTTGGTTAAAAATCGCTAATAAGTTATTTTCAGAGTAAATCTCCGAGATACCTTTTATCTGAGGTTGGATGAAAACGCTACAAACAATTGAAAATGACGGATAACAATTATCCGTCGTCGGATAATTGTAGTTGTCAATTGCTTGCAAATGTTTTTATCCAACTTCAGATAAATAGTAGGAGAGAGGCACTCTCCGGTTGTGGGCACTCCAGTTGTGGGCACACCAGTTGTGGGCACTCTCCGGTTGTGGGCACATCTGCGTAACAACTGACAGAATACAAATATGCTGGATCTAAACTTTAGCAAAAAGTTAGCTAAGGTCTTTAGCTTTCCAATGAGATTCATAACCCCGCATAATATGGTCGCAAACGAAAATTATGGGTCAAAAACAAAACAAAAATGAATGGTCATGTTGCAGAATGTTGTTCACTACTTGTTTGTTGATAGACACGACAATAATGAAAAACGTATACGAATTGTACATCTGAAGTGCCTATTTTTAAATCAAGTCCTGTCGTTCTCTGCCACTCAAGAGCTTCGTCATTGCGGCCTACATGTGCGGACCTAATTGCGTTTCGCGCAATCACCGATAATAAACCCTCTTTATGTACGTGCCTACACAATTTTCTCTAGCTACCTCTCTCTTGTTATATGACTTTCCTAAAAACATTAACAGTCTTTAAGAGGGTCAAATTTGTTTTATTTTCCAGATCAGCTTAAGGGGGTTATCCCGTCTGATGGTTTCAAAAAATCGATTTTTTTTTGCATAAATCCAATATAGAGCATGTATAGAATATTCTGGTAAAGAAATTTTCTAAAATTTTAAGTTGTTGGAAAGTTTTGGCTTTACAGTTAGTGGCGTAACAGCTATAACAACCGAACTTTCAAACTCGTTTTTCTCGAAACTACATTTTTTAAACTGGCGACCATGATTTCTCAAAAACGGTTCAATCGATAGCTTTCAAATTTTAATGGTACATTCAGCACACGTACGGCTATCGCCGGAACTAGGATTTTTGAAAAATATTGAACCGTTTTTTTTTGTCATAAAAAAAAGGTCGCAAAAAATCATGAAATTTTGGGTCTCAATGTTTCGAAGCATATAAAAAATTGAATTTTCAAGATTTTCAAAAAATCCTAGTTCCGGCGATAGTCATCCACCTATAGATTAACATACAATTTTGTTTTTTCGTTTTGGATGAGCCACTCTGACATAATCATGGTCGCCGTTTACCTACCTTTTTTTATATGGTTGCAAGGGTGAATTTTAAATCCACAAGGACGAATTTTCTGTGGAAATAGATGAATGTTCAACAAAACAAATGAATTTGCAACCAAAAATGTTGATTTTTTAACAAAATACTTGAAATCACAAAAATTAAACAGATAGTCTTATTTAAAAAAAATGTATGAAACTTTAACAAAAAATAGTTGCATTTTCAACACAAAAATTGGAATGTTCGATAAAAAGACGAATTCTCAACGAAAAATGAAATAATTGGTACTTCAACATTAACAAAAAAAACTAATTTTCAATAAAAATTAAATTTTCAACCAAAAGGTTGAATTTAAAAAAAAATTTTTAAAAATAGTTAAATAGTTTAACTTTTAATCTGCAAACATAAATTCTTAACCGAAACATCGAATTTTCAACAAAAAATGTTAATCTTCTACCAAAAAAAGATAAATTTCCAATCAAAACTGGAATAGTCGAATTTTCAGCAAAAAAAAAAAAAAATGTAATGCAAAATTTTGTTTTTTGACAGAATAGTTCAATTTTCAACAAATAAAATAAGTTTTTACGAAACTAGTTTCTATGTTCAACCAAGAGGTTGAATTCTAATTAAAAAAAGGTAAATTTTTAATGAAAAATTTAATAGTTGAATTTTCAATTCAAAAAATTAATTTTCATACAAAAATAACGTTTTTTCAACAAAATAGTTCAATTTTCAGCCAATACAATGATTTTTATTCAAGTTTTTTTTTAGATTCTAACCAATAATTTAATAATATAATTTTCAACTTAAAATTATTAATTTACAGTAAAAAAAAAAATTCAACTAAGTAGCTGAATTTTGAACCGGAGATGAATTTTCAACTAAAATGATGAATTTGCAATGCTGCAACCAAAGAATGAATATTTAATTAAGTAGGTAAACTTTTACCAAACAAATTTTCTACAAAACGGATTAATTTTCAACCCTCAAATACGAATTTTCAACAAAGAAGATAATTTTTAACCAAAAAATTGCAGTTTCAATCAAAAAAGAGAAAATTTCCACCAACAGGATTAATTTTCAACCAATAAAGACCAAGTTTTGATTTAAAAAGATTGAATTTTAGCAAAAACAAAAATATGGGAAAGTTACATTTGTAAGTTAAAAAATTAATTTTCAATGAAAAAAAAAGAATTTCCAGCAAAATATTTAAATTTTCAATCAAAGAGATCAACCCTCAAACAAACAAATTTTCTAACAAAGTAGTTCAAGTTTTACCCAAAAAAATGTTTTTAACCAAAAAATATGAATCCTCAACGAATAATGTAATAGTAGGTATTTTAAATAAAAAATATGACATTTTAATAAAAATTTGCCTTGACCAATTTTGTATTTGCTCCAACCATTAATATTCAAATATTTCGATTGTAGTTTCGTGATTTCCACCGTGATGAAATAAACAGTCTATTCTTAAAAAGGTAATTTTTTTTCGTTCAGATGAGAAAAAGTTTAAAAAACTACTTTTTCTTTGGACAAGCAAAAATTCCAGAACCATGAGCAAAAGTCAAGGACTTTTCCAGGTTTTCAAGGATTTCCAGGACACTAGCCAGCCTGGATAATTGTACATTTCAATTGTTTACAATCCAACTTCAGATAAAAGGTATCTCGGGGATTTACTGTGATGTCCGAGAAACCCTGGAAATCAGGGAAAAGCTTTGTCAAAAGCTAATTAAAAATGGTTTCATTCCGCTTCTAATTTCCGACGTATGGAGTATTTGGAGCTCATGACTCGAATGAAATGCTGAGTGCATCCTGTCGAGATTGACTAGTGTTGCGCGGTTTTGACATTCTTTCGGAAGCCTAGTAAGTGCGAAACTGCGGAGACACGCAGAAGCGTGTTTGCATTACGCTTGATAGTTGATACCGCATTTAGGTGGTACCACCACTAAGGTGCGTTGCGCCTACCTAGGCGTTACATGAAATTTTTTGAAATTTTGGGATGTACACCCTTTCAGTCACGCAATTCAAATGTTTTTTTTATGTTTGTTTATTCACATATTCAATATTATAAAGAATTTTATTAATCAAACTATATTTTTATGTTCTTTCAATACTAAAGTAACTAGAAATGCAAAAAATTTCAGGAATTTTAATGAAATATAAAAAAAATGACGAGAAAAATTTAAAAAAATCAGATAGCCTATATATAGGCTTGTGTGACTGAAAGGGGTAGGTGGTACCACCACTAAGGTGCGTTGCGCCTACCTAGGCGTTACATGAAATTTTTTTAAATTTTGGTATGTAAACCCTTTCAGTCACGCAATTCAAATGTTTTTTTATGTTTGCTCATTCATATATTCAATATTATAAAGAATTTGATGAATTAAACTATATTGTTATGTTCTTTCAATACTAAAGTAACTGAAAATGCAAAAAATTTCAGGAATTTTAATGAAATGTAAAAAATGACGAGAAAAATTTTTAAAATTCTGTGACTGAAAGGGTTAGGTGGTACCACCACTAAGGTGGGTTGCGCCTAGCTGGGCGTTACATGAAAAAAATTTTAAATTTTGAGATGTAACAACTTGGGCACCGCGGTACTTGGGTACCAACACGTGACTGAATCATGGCACAGTATGGAAATGAATGTGGGTATTATTGCGCTGCGTACGCGTATATAGTAGTACATACTCCTTAGCGGATTCATTGGTGCTGGGTCGCGCGCGTGTACTGAGACACATTATACGCTGTGTATTTTTATCAACGGAAGTGCGTCGTTGCCGGTTGCGCATTCCTGTAACTACTGTCTGGAAAACCAATGCACGAGCAGTCGCGCATGAATGTGTCCCCCTGGATTTATATTTTTACATATATGACTCCGGCCGGTTCATTGCGGGATGTTTCCAAAGTCGTGATATCCTCCCACACAAGTCCGCCAAAAAAGAGACCACAGGGATCACAGCGCCAAAGGAACTCAAAAAAGGGGAAAATAGGATTGTTTTCTGACGAAAAAGGGGAAATAGGGGAAAGATTTCACATCTATTTTCAAATGTCGAAAAGAACAAATAATCTTTTTGTAAGAAATGTTACATTTTTAAATAATTTTCAATGATTTTTCAAAATTGGATGTACTTAGATCGTTGGAAATCCATGCAGAGTAATATAAAAAAGTGTGGGGAAAAATAAAATCAGTTAAATACACAATTTTGAATCAAAATTGTCATTTCGTCCTTACTATAATTAATACTTTCAATGTAAATTTAAAACTGAACTCTTCAGTAGAGCGAAGTAAAAATGCTAAAATTAATCGAATCGAGTTCAGGGATAACAATTTGTGGGTCGACATCCAAAACAAGTAGAGAAAAAAAATTTGAAATCGGTTAATATCTTCTGCTGTCTTTCTTCAATTTACAACTAAAAATTAAAAAAAAAAATTGTCTTATTTAAATTTTTTTTTGAAAATATACAAAAACATGTTTTTTGGATTGATTCTAACCTGAAATTGAGTCAGCTTAGACCAAAGAAACACGTTATTATTTTTTATTAATGGGGAAAAAATTTTCGTGGTGTTTTTAACGTTCCAAAATCGCAAAAAATATCTGAAATTTCAAATTTTCCAAAAATTGTATCTGAGCAAGAAATTTATTTTTAAATTTCTCAATTTTAATTTTTTAACAAATTAGATCATTTTTGAATTAAATAGTTAAATGGTTGAATTAAGATCAGCTTTTAACCAAAAATCGAATAGTTACATTTTCGTTTCAAAAAATGAATTTTCAATTAAAAAAACAGAATTTTCTTCCAAATTGTTGAATTTTGAAGCCTGAAAGAAGAATTTTCTACAATGCAACTGATTTTTCAACGCGAAAATATGAATTTTCAATTAAAGAGTTAATTTTCAACCAAACATTACAATTTTTAGTTAAAAAACCTAGTTTTTAACAAACAAAAATTTTCACTGAAATTATGAATTTTTAACTAAAAAATGAATTTTCAACAGAGTAGTTCAAAATTCGACCAATTAGTTGAATTCTCTAACAAACTATTGAATTTGCAGAGAAAATTCCAATTTTCTACAAAATAGTTGAATCTTTAATCCAAAAACAAGAAATTTGCAACAAGAGTTGAGTTTTTAACCAAAAAAGATTTTTTAGTCAAAAAAGAAAAAAAATGGTATTAAAAATGTCGACTTTTAAGCAAAAAGATTATTTTTCTACAAAAAAGGACGAATTTTTAACAAATTACATAAATTTCTAACGAAATATTTGAATTTTCAAAATAAAAAAGATCGACAAGTATTTCAAAAAATTAATTGAAAAAAGGTCGAATTTTTAATGAAAAATTTAATAGTTGCATTTTCGACTAAAAATTATCAATTTTCAACCTAACATGGAATAGTTGAATTTTCGACCAAAAATGGAATTGCTACATTTTCATTTCAAGAAACTAAATTTCAAATGAAAAAAAAAACACATTTTCTACCAAATTATTGAAGTTTTCAGAAAAAAAAAGAAATTTCTACAATACATTTAAATTTTTAATTCAAAAATATAAGCTTTCAATGCAACAAATAATTTTCAATCAAAATTTGCAATTTTCAGCAAAAAAAATTAATTTGCAACAAAAAAAAGTTTCATCAATAGTTAAATGTGCAAGTAAAGATTAATAAATAATCATTTTCAACTCGAAAATATAATTTTTCAACAAAAAAGTTGATTTGCAACCAAACAGTGCAATTTTAACCAAGGAGGAAATTTCAATCAAGATCAGTTTTTTTTTACCAAAAAGTCGAATTTTCAACCAAAAACGGAATAACATTTTAAAGTTTAAAAAAATTTATTTTCAACCAAACAAAAAATAATTTTTTTAACGAAGTAGTGAAAGTATAAGTTAGAGATATGAATTTTCGACTAAAATGATGAATCTTCAACTAAAATAGTTCAATTTCCAGTTTAAAAAGTTGTTTTTCAACTAGAAAAACGAATTTGTAACCAAAAAAATGAATTGCCAACGAAAAACGATTCGTTTCTAAAGGATAATATGAAAATAAATATTTTAATCAAGAAATGATTCATTTTTTGCCAAAAGGGATGAATTTCCAACACAAAAATATGATTTTTCAGCAAAAAAGTTAATTTTTAGCAAAAAAGTTGATTTTCTGCCAAAATAATTGAATTTTCAACTAAAAAATGATGACTCCGACAAAATTGGTGAATTTGCAACCAAATAATACAATTTTTAATTAAAAATATAATAGCCGGAAGGAAGCAACTGAAAACAGGGAAATAGCAATAGGCTTTCTTTGGAAGATTTTTGCAAAATTTACTAAACAGAGACATTAAGCCGTTGACTTTGATTCCGTTCTTAAAAGTTCGGTCCTTGGTCAACTTCACATATCATTTTATATTCCGTAATATTGACTGAAACTAAAAAAAAAAATTAATTTATTGAAAGTAATGGAGAGACACGATCAAGTAAATTAGAAATGCAACAAAATTCCATAAATCTCTTGTCTGTCGCAAGTCAAGAGTCCACTTTTTTGTCATCGTATATTTAAATCACAGTTCCGGATTCATCCAAATTTTTTTTACACCGTCATATGATCTAAAATACCAACTAATTTTAGCTCCTCGAAGCACAAGACCGTGTTTTTGGTACTTGTTGGTGGATAAATCTCGTTCTTGGTAATGGCCGTCGGCGGTAAATGATGCCATGCGTATAAGGTGAGCCTAGTTTGTGGTACCTAACAGATGGAAATTACCGATCCGATATGCAAATAATCTGTGACTGCTAATGTGCCAGTAACGGTAACGTCGTTAACGGATAGTTACATGAAGTTTTGGGAGAGCCTGAGCGAACGAAATATCAACTTGAGATTTTTTTTTTATATCAAGATCCGCAAATCTATATCTTGTGTTCTGTCAATCGAGCGTATTTCTGAAAGAAGGGACTCACTTGTACATCGTTGCGGGAATAAATGAGCAAACAAGATTCTCTTCCTCTTTTATTTTAAAGGAATAATTAAGAAAGATAGATGGTACTTTTAGAGTTGCATGTTACTGAGACAGGAACCCTCATCTTATTCTGGGAATGCTTTCCAGCAAGTTGAGGCTTATTGAAACATCTGAGAAGCAAATAAAAATTGGTAATGAGTCAAGAACTGAGAATGCAAATTTATCATCCCGACCATGCACTTTATGTACCCAAGTGTTCTAGAGTGAGACAAAGTGAAAGGTAAAGTTCTTTTGTAAGTTGCACTCTTCATTTTATTTTCACGATCTCCTCCCACGAGCTTCGACCCCACTACACCTGCATTATATCATTTTTAGAAATATTTATAAATTAATATGGCTTTCACTTGACATTTTTCTCGATTAATACCACTATCCGTGGTACTTTCTCTAAATCATATCTAAATTAGTCAGATGACTAACGCAATATTCACTGTTACATGTCATAATTCTTTTGAAAAATTCCTTATTCCTTGAAAATTTCCTGTGAACGTTGGATTCAGTAAAAATTGCAATTTATTCCCCATGAGGGTCACATTGGAAATAATGTCGCACTTTAGTTTCTTGTGAAACCAGTTTTTAATAGAGTAATACTTGTCAGAAAAAGATCTTCAAACACTACAGGAAAGTGTAATAAAGATTGCAAATAATTTTTTCTTTTTTCGTATATGACAATATTTATTTTAGGCATTCATTCGTGTAGCATGAAGTTTAGGATGGTCAATACCGCCAACACATTGGTTTGAACGAAAATTCTCATTCTGGTTAATATTACGGTTATTGGACTGCAGTTGGATCCAAATGTTCATCTCTTTGGCTACTGCATTCCACTCGTAGGATCGTCAGAGGCAGTTTTGGTTTTATTCGGTCTCTGAAAAAAATTCATGATTAATCGTCAACAAGTTCACTCATTTGGAAAAAAGTAGCTAATCCAACTTCTTCCCGGAGGCATAATGTTTTGTAGAGGTTATTAATTAATTCCAATATAATTTTGGCTATAGAGTGAACCCAGGATACCGAACTAAATGTTCTATATTGGGTAGGATGGTAAATTGTTTTTTGTCTACTGGACAAAATTGCTCATATTGTTCTTCAAATTGAGCAATAGATTCCGGTGCGCCACATTAGGCGCACTTACCCTATGTATTCATTTCTCATCTTGTTTCCTCATTTTACACGAATATGTAGCTGATGTTAACACGAGTTTGCGATTTGCGGACAATGCTCATAATCCGTATGTATATGTCGACATATAACCAATCAGTATGTTTTGCGAAGCCATGACTGCTCCGCTCTGCACATAAACGGATCAGAAACCATGCAATCGTATCTACTTTTCTACTTACCTTTAGTTAGGGTGCTTCGCATGCATGCCCGCACGACATCTAAGTATTGCATGACTGCCTCTTTACGATATCACCGCGAACAGCATATTTAGATTCCTCATTGTCCAATAGAATCTGTGAAAAAACAAAACTTTTTTTTCACACCTCTTGTTGTTATGTTCGTACTTTGATTAAGAATTGAACAAATATCTAAACCTCTTTGCTAACTTTGACTTGCAATATTTCGTACACAATTACAAGAGGGTCAAACCAATTGATCAGAGATTAAAATCAGTTGGGTCGTTGATTCCAGACGACGGGTGTGAATGAAAGCTGTAATTGATTAACCCTCTGTGGGGTAATACTTCTCAGATAAAATCAAACCGTGATTGTCAGTCGATTTGGAAAATTTTTTTAACATAATTTTTTGTTATTAATTTGGGTTTTAAACTAAACTATCATGATGGTGCAGTAATTTTTTGAAATATCAATTTCACACGTCTGCAGAATGAGAATTTTCCACATTCGTTGTCGAGGCGATTTTTTTGGTTCCAAGATGCCCAGTTAGGCGTTCGTTTCAGTGATATACAATTCATAAAATGATATCCAGGAGATTAGATATATCAAACCCGAAATTCATTTTTATATTGTTTTAATTAATCTTTTTGTTTACTAGAAAGACAATAGAGATCGGAGTTTTAGAACTGAAATTGAGCTAAAATAATTATTCGATTTATCCGTTTGCGAATAAATCTATAGAGCGTTCTGGATAATGTGTGTGTGTTCAATTTCGAGTTAACGAAATGCGGAATACTAGTTAACTTTTCACCGAGCAATCGGTTGTGAGCCGATAGCCGTGGTTTAATTAATTTAGAGCTTGACAGGGAAAGAATCGATCACTGTGGAACAGTCTGGATTAAAATGTCGCTCATTACACGTTCCAACAGTAAATCATATACGTCAGTTGTGGATTTTACTTTTTCGCCAACCATCTTTTCAAACGGTAAATTAATTGGATAATTTTATTTTATTTTTAATAACATTTCTCGTTGAGGCTAAAATTTTGGAAACGGCGGGGTTATTGGGTACCTAGCGAAAATTGTTGATAGCTGGAAACGGCGAGGGTGGTTCTTGGTTACCTTGGGGAAATTTTGACATTCTCATCCAGAGAAGGTATTAGATTTTATTTATTAATATTGATGAAATTTGTTTTAATTGAAAGTGAATGTATTTATTTTGATTGGAAGATATTTTAAATTTCCATTTTCTTATGATTTCAGGCGAATCCATGTCAACATCCAATTGTTATCTTGAGGGATGTGGCTTCTTCAGACATGGAATCCTTACTGCGTTTCATGTATCATGGAGAAGTTCATGTTGGACAGGAGCAGCTGGCTGCTTTTTTGAAAACAGCTCAAATGCTCCAGGTTCGAGGTTTGGCCGATGTCAACAGTGGCGCTGCTGCGAAAATCCCACAGGCACCACCTACGACAGGAAACAACGGTAGCGCACCAGTAAGTCATTTTATAATTTTAATACAATTATATAAATCAGGGTGGCGACTTGACCGGGAAAACGGGAAATGACCGGGAATTTCATTAACCGGGAAATGACCGGGAATTTTATTGAC